>CM042754.1:1262171-1278202 GCA_022496165.2 Catalaphyllia jardinei | reverse complement strand
AAAGATAACGCCACCAAAAGAAAAAGTGTAATGACTCTGCAAGTGCATTATAAATCTGAACAGATTTATTTGCCGTCCTCTGCACAAAACCAACTCTGCGTTGGACGTCGATAAAACAAATACACTACCTGACTGATGTATTTACGAAACTGTTCGAATATATGTCACTGATTCATTGTCGCAAGTAACCATTTGCATCCTAAATTGTAGGATGGGCATGGGTTTCCAAAATGGAATTTTTTGTAACTGCAAACTTTTAAATTGGAAAATGTCAAAATGTGCCAGTTCTTTGTTAAATGAATTCGACTGGAAAGTAGCAAAAGAAACCAGTGAACAGAAAAATGCTCTTGAAAACATCAACACAGTTTGAGAACTAATAAATCGGTTCATGTAGCATGTCTGGATTTTGAGCGAGATTTAAAGTCTTTTTTTTAAGCTTTATCAGAATTATTATCTTTTTCAAGATTTCAAAAAGACAGAGTCTTAACTTACTTATAGTGCGCAAAGCTCTTCCGCTAGCGAATGAAAACACCTCTTCTAAATGCTCTTGTAACTTTAATGACCGATAAATTACTTTTTTAAAAGCGGGACAATTACTTTTTGTAGTCATTTACATACGATTACAAAACAAGATAATCATAAACTGGTTAATTTAAAGCCATTTGGCCTCTTGTTGAATGTGTTAGAACAAATTGAAATTCGCCAAGCAAAGCTTAAAAATTGGCAATTCAATTCCGAGAGCAGCTGTTGCCATGTGGGCGTTTTGTAAAAGACGAGTCGCTTAGTGTTGCTGGTGTCTTTGATAGGCCTCTTCTGATGTTATATATCACAATAGTTTTACTGACGCTGCCGCTGTAAGGAAGCCGGTATGTAGCAGTTTTGAACATTTTAGTTTAGAGAGGATTGTTCTGGGCAAAACGTTTTGTCAGTTGGGACTCACAGAATAATTATGGTGATGCTTCGAACGAATGTTCCATTTCATTGATTATTTCATGGTTTGACTTGGTTTCTTTCAGTGAATCGATTGCCAACTGGTCGGCTGTCTGTAAACAACCTTGATTCGAATACAACTAACAAGTAGTTATTGACATCCATATAACACGTCCAAATATGTCTAAAAATACGTTAATTAATATACACCAATATGCAAATAGGGTTGCTCGAAGCTCCATCAAAAACACTTATGCCTATTGCTTAACAATGATATATAAGATCCATTGCCTATTTTCGCCTCACTTGGCTCAACATGCGCATTAGATACCGATTTATTTATTTATTTATTTTTATTATTATTATTTTTTTTTTGAACGACTAAAATCGGCGAAAGCGGCCAAAGCACTATTGGCTCGTTCTTCTGGAAAGATTAAGTGTCCCAACACGCCAGATCACCTAAATCGGTGCTGCCACTGTGGTTTAATTCTTACCTGCAAAGTGTTTAACTAGCGCGGCGAATTCATATGTAGGTCTTATGGCAGCAGTGAAAAATTGGACTTAAAGAATGAACTTTGTAGCCCTTTTAAAACACCGCTAGCTATTGACAACTCCCCTCTTGAATAAATCTTAGACTGATGAAGTTTGCAATCTCACTTTTACAACAAATCTCAACGTCCATTTTTCTTTGTTTTTTAGCAAAGTATGGTAAACCGCTGAAACAGAACAAAATTGACGCAACTTAATCAGAGCATCATACTAAAGACCATCTGGAACGTAATGCCCTTAATAATAGCCAACAACTCTACAATGAATGACAGCGTCAGTGACCAGACTCCAGGTTCTCAACCAAAATGGCTGAATGTGTTACAGTACACCATGCTTGCAGCAATCTTTGTGATTAGCGTAATCGGAAACACGCTTGTCTGTCTAGTCATCGCACGAACTCCACGCATGCGTACTACCCGGAACTTCTTATTGGTGAACCTTGCCGTAGCAGATCTGACTGTCGCCCTACTATGCATACCCTTTGAAGTAGCTTTAAAAATCACGTATCCTCGCTGGCCCTTGGGGTCTGCCATGTGTAAAATTCTTTGGCCCACTATGACATCAGTAACAACATGTTCCTCAGCTACCCTTGTAGCCATCAGTTATGACAGGTAAAGATAATACCTTTTCAACTAAACCTTGAAAACGTTAATTATTGTGGTTTTGATTTTGTGGTTAAGCTTACCATCGCGTCTTTACCGAAATCACGTTTTCGAAAAAAAATTATCATTGCTGCTTTTATTACAATGACCAGCTGTGTTTCAGTCAGTTATTTGTTTTTTTATTGTTCTGTAGTTGTTTATGCTCTATCTAACCATCGATAACAATATTTCATCCATTGATCACGCAGGTATCGAGCTGTTGTTCATCCCTGGAAACCTCGTTTCACTTTATTCCAAACTGTCTTGATTATTTTATTCACATGGTCAGTGTCCTTTGTGCTTGTCATACCCTTTGTGCTGGTGCTGTCAATCAATAATAACTACTGCGAGGAAGTGTGGCCAAGCAACGTAACCAGGCGCGTGTACACTCTAGGACTCTTCATCATCCAATTTATCGTACCTCTCGTCATCATTGCTTTTGCCTACACCAAAGTGGTTCTAAAGCTTCGAGATCAAGCGGCTCGTTTCTCCGGAAAGGCAGATGTCCAGGAATCTATGGCATCATCTCGACCAGGTCCGTCAAGCAGTTTCCTGACTGCCGATGGCAGTGATATGAATTCTGTATCAGGATCACCACTTCCCGAAAAAAAGTTTTCCACTGGGTTGAATCAAATCCAGCTAGCTCTGTCTCCCCGCAGTCCCAAGCGTGGATCAAGTCAGGCAATTCAGCGACTGCAGCGCAACACGAAACTCGTCAAAATGTTGCTGACGGTGGTACTCCTGTATGCCATCTGCATGCTGCCTAACCAAGTGGTGTGGTTGTGGTTCGAGTTTGGGTCTGGTCAGAGATCGCAATATATTAAAGCGCTTCTAACACTGGGCAGTTCCATGGTGTATTTGAACAGTTCTGTTAATCCTATTCTTTATGCGGGAATGAATGGAGAATTTCGTAGAGGGTTTCTCGGCCTCTTGCGTTGTCACTGCAGGCGTCCTATGAACTAAGGGTACACAGTTATCTGTAACTGTACCACTTTGCTCAGGGACAGCTCGCGTTAAGCTGTTAAAAGAAGGACAAATAATCAAGGTCGAAAAAGGAGAGTAGAGTGGGATTGTCAGTCAGTGGAATATGTCGATTATAAACAGGAAGATATCTCGTCATGTTTAAAATGTCTTTATTTTACACGGATCAGATATGCGTTTTTGTTGGTTTATCATTTTATTCATTTGTTTGTCATTTAGTTTATTTTTCATCCGTTATGTACTAGAGGCTGTATAGAGGATTATATTATTGTAATAGCTTTTAAAAATTGCACTGTAATAACTGCATATATGTGTTTAAGGGAATCAATTATATTTACTTCGTTTGAGAGTCCGGCACTACTTTCTGTGGTGTATTAATTGTTTGGCGCTTTTTTTGCTAGGAATCGAAAGACAAATACACCGCAGCTATCGCCATGGTGTTAACTGACATTATTTTTTGGATAAGTTCAACCACGTTGTAAAAAACCTGACATACTACGCGCGAACTGATTGGTCAAAAACCTATTTTTTATTGTACCGGTAAACACCTGGTTCTCGATAAGCAGCACTAAGTGAGAACTAGAGAACTTATAACACATAAGCTTTTCATATATTTTCAGCTTTAATTGGCTTAGATATGGATGACACGAATATCATTTGATTCAACATATCCATATATTTTAAGGAAAACAGAATCAGAATTTTGTGGCGATATATTTGCTTGATCTTTTTTAATTTCCATGACTAAACTTTCAAGCCGGTTCTGCCGTTCACGCTTGGGTTTTTTCAAGCCCTTTCGGGGCTTTTCACGGTCTGTCGGGGACGCAGTTCTGATTACAACTGGTCTTGAATAATCCTAATAATAAACTTTCCTTGCTTTCTGCTATTATGAAACACTTTCATGTGGCCTGCATGCGACTTATAACCAGAGCATTGGCTATTATAAAAACAGCCCCGAAAACCCCCCCTGGGGAAGTGCTTCTGGAAATAAAGAAGGATACAGTACAGGGTTGACTCAGATGGTCAGTATGGAAGATGGAAGCTACGGTTAATAGGTTCCTGCTATAGCCACTGCTGCGGCGAACAAAGCTTTATTGATAGATAACATTTTAACGAACGATCCACTTTGTCCTTCAATAAGGAGTATTTTTCTTAATGACTTGTAAGGTCAAACGTGGGTATAAATAAACAATAGCCTCTATTTGGCGCGAAAATATATAAACAATAGCCTCCATTTGGCGCGAAAATATACTAAGATATTTGTCCGCGGACATTATCTGTTCTGAGAACAGGCAAGTGTGAGCAAAAAGGAACAGATAATGTCCAAGGACAAATATCCTAGCATATTTTCGCCCCAAATGGAGGCTATTGTCTTTATTGTCCTTCAAATCTCTTTCGAAACGCGGGCAGTTTTGAAAATTAGGATATATTTAGTAAATAAACCCCTTCAGGCGGCTGGTATGTCGGCTGATAATGTCCGCGGCTGAGAGATTGTCCGAAAAATGAACATTTGGCCGAGAAGCGAAGCTTCGAGGGCAAATGTGAAATTTTGAGGACAATCTCTCAGCCAAGGACATTATCAGCCGACATACCATCAAGCCAGAAAGGGGTTTATTTATTTTATAACCCTTCCAATAATTTTCATTTCGCAATAAACCGCTCGTAAACATGGTAAAAAAGCCAGTTGTGATCTGATGGCGAATGCGCGTGATTGACGTGAGGGGGCAAAGTAAATTTGATTTAACTAACTTTATTTCCACTGGGATTGGACCAAATTTGACAAGCTGTCATGTGAAATTAATTCTCGTAACGGCCCTTAGGTCAAAAACTCGAAAACCTGGCGCGTTTGGTTCATATATTCCGACGAACTGTTCAAAAACTTGACTAGAAAGAAATGTGTTTCAGTCTCAGAATTCAATTCATCTGCGAAACACAGAATGTGTAAAATCTGTAGCACTTGAAGGTGGACTGATTTTTCGTCGCTCTCTCCCTTGAGATAAAGTACTTCAGCCATCTTGTTGTTGGTTTGAGCTAAAGGTCACCGGGTTTCATCTCGCGTTGGTTTTCACGGCCTCTCTTTCCGAAGTAGAGAATGGTGTCAAAACATGCCAAATTTGACAAACTTTCTGGAGCATTCAGACTCAGCTGATTTGCTGCATGGAGGATTTCCAGGTCTTTGCTGGAAATTGGACGCTTGTGCTTTGTGAAAGAGATCAATCTCAGCCGCGCAAGATCTTTCAGTGATGGATCTAAAGCTTCGTTTGCCGGCTTGAATACTTATCCCGAATAATGGAAAACGGCTTTCTTTGAAGGGAACCAGAAAAAAATTCTGTCTAGCCCGGAACGAATTGGCTTTCACAGTGTTGCTACTGTATGGTTTTCCTTCCACCGACTTATCTGGCTTCTGCGTAAAAAAAGATTTCAACATGGTTGACAATTCTGCCGACTCCATGATTTCAAGTGCGACTGGAATTTTTCTCTCCTTCCTCCACGCTACAGTCGGACGTGAACGGTTGGTTTATTTTATAGTTAGTTATCACAGTGTATTAAATCTTCATTTTGTAAAATGAATCGGTTTAAATTTACATAGGACTAAATATTAAAAGTCTACTCGTGACTTTCTCCACCTGAAAGACATTGCCAGCGTATTTTGGTGACTTTTTTTGTACTTTCCGGAACAGCACTTGCCATTAGCTTTTTAATGTCACCATCGCTAGACAAAATACCACCAGTTTGGTTTCCTTCCATATTAAATAAGAGAAAAGAAAGGTTGAAATTCTTGTGCTGACAATGTTTCTCCTCGACGGAAACAATCGGAGGACAAATATCGAATCGGGCGGGGGTTATTGCGTGATAACTGTCCGGAGATTTACACCACGTGACGTAAAATAGCCAATAAAATCACTCAAAAATTAATGGGTGGGTTATAATCTCGGATATTCCCCAGTTTTAGCTGAGGAATATTCAGTCACGTGACGTGTTTAGACCAATCGCGTGCGAGCGAAAAGATTTGATGGATTATAATGGGGGATAACCGAGTTACAGTGAACCAATCAAAAAGCTAGAATTGCGTTATCGGAGGGTGAGAATTTAATTACAGCCATTATACGTACGTTTGACCTTATATGGAAATTAATGCTGCAAATGTCGCTTGGGATGACAGTTTTGGTGCAAAGTTTCGTCAACAAAAAATTGGATAGGAAAAAAATCGGTGACCTGTCTACAGCAGAAATACAAGAAATTACGGACAATGCCGTCCCAGTAACAATCCAAAAGCCATAAATTTCGGAGTGAGAATATTCAACGGTACGTATCCTTTAAGTTTCCCTTAAAAGTTGTAAATTTTGAAATATGAGCAACGAGATTTTACGCATTCTTGCAGATTACGTAACAACAATTTTTGCCTTAATGTTACTGAATGGCTCGCTAGTCCTGATTGCACCAAATATTCGAAACCGATAGAAAAACTGTCAGTAGCAGAACTGAATGTTTTTCCAAAGCGTTTTTTAACGTCTGCGAGGAAGAAAGATGGCACACTGTCAGCTCGTTAATGAAATCTATCCGAGAGCCGCTATTGATCGTTTTCTTTGCTCGCTGCCTCTCAACAGTCCGTTTTCCGTCATCTCTGACCCCGCTTTTACTGAGGATAATAAAGCATTGGGGCATTAGCTGAAGACCTCAGAAAATCGGGCAGCTGGCGTACTAGAGCCCATAGGAAACGGTAAGAAACCAATTTCCAATGAACAGATGAAGAAACTGTTCGACAGCGGTGAGCTCGGACCGATAGAGAGCAAAACGCCCTCACAACTACAGAGGACGATCTTGTGTTACCTCGGTCTTTTTTTTGGCCCACGAGGACGAGAAAATCAACTCCAGTTTACTCAGTCATCATGGTTTTTGTTATTGTTGTGACTGAAATACGTACATGAACATTTTTGCTGAACTTGTCGGATCTTGATGAAACAAAGATAATGTAACTTATTCTGTTGGTAAATAAATCCTTCCTCAGTCAGCTATGGCATTTTCAAGTAGCAGATCGCAGTCGATCCAGCGATCATGCTGAATGCATTTATAATAATACGGTGATACCAATAACTTCGTTATAAATGGCAAAGTAGTGAATAATATTTCACAATTATGTCTACATCTTTCCTGGATATCACGTAGGTGACGATATAGCAATTAAAGGGCAGCTGAGTCTTTTTTTTCGTTCTTTTGCCCCTTTATCTTCCTTTCATTGCCGTCCTTTCTCTATTCCAGTTTGCCCTTATACATGGCTTGGAGGCGGCCTGAAAGTTTAGTGAGACCAAGGTGAAATAAGGGTGATAGGGATGCAATCTTTAGCACCATTTTTATAAATCCAGACATATATACAATAAACAAATTACGGCATAGAAAGTGCTTTGTACGGATTTTTATTCATTCGTTGCAAAACTTTGAAAAACTCACTTGTTTGCTGCACTCACACGTTCGTTTTCCAAAGTTTTGCAGCTCGTGAATACAAATCCACACGTCGCACTTTTTATGAAGTAATCTATACGTTTTAGTTATGGTAACACTAAGCTATTATTGTTGTAGATCCGGAGCTTGTTGAGAAATGGTATTGCTGTCTACAGATGAATTTGTCAGGAAAATTATATTTAAATTAGAATTTACGCCATCAGAATATCTGTTCTTAATGTTCATCTAACTCATCATTAAGTTGATGAAAATAGATAAATACAAAAATTAAAAACTAAAACAGAGTAAATTAAAAAATCCGGGGAACCAAACTCCCTGCCATTTAAGTTTTCCGTGAGGATCATTTGTGGTCCAAATCGGGGATCATTAACGGTTCGGGATGATTTTCGGTCCAATTTGGGGACCATTTGCGGTCGGGGATCATTTGCGGCGCTGTACAGTTTTGCTTACGTAACCAAAACATTTCTATTGGTTAGTTCCTCATCAGTACGGAGTAAACTACTATTGTGTTTTGTACACTGTCAAGGCCAAAAAGCGAACAAAACCATGCAAAAAAGACCTTTGTAGAGTTTCATTACCATTCCCCTCTATTAATAGTATGTTTCAGTGCAGACGGTTAACACCTGACTGATATATTTGCGAAACTGTCCGGATTTATTTCACTGATTTATTATCGCAAGTAACCATTTGCATCGTAAATTGTAGGATGGGCATGGGTTTCCAAAATGAGATTTTTGAAACTGGAAACTTTTAAGTTGGAAAATGTCAAAATGTGCCATTTTTTTTAAATGAACTCGACTGGAAAGTAGCAAAAAAAAAAACAGTGAGCAGAAAAATGCTCTTGAAAACATCAACACAGTTTGAGAACTAATAAATCGGTTCATGTAGCATGTCTGCCTTTTTAGCACGTGGCGACAGGATTTTGAGCAAGATTTAAAGTCTTTTTTTAAGCTTTATCAGAGTTGTTGTCTCTTTCAAGATTTCAAAAAGACAGAGTCTTTACTTACTTAAAGTGCACGAAGCTCTTCTGCTAGCAAATGAAAACACCTTTTCTAAATGCTCTTGTAACTTTAATGAGCGATAAACTGCTTTTTTAAAAGCGGGACAACTACTTTTTGTAGTCATTTACATACGATTACAAAACAAGATTATCATAAACTGGTTAATTTAAACATCGGGCAGAATGGCGTGACATATGCAAATATCAATCAGCTGTTACGGAGGGCCATTCAAGCGTGAACGCTTAATGAAATCGGCACAATAAGAGAGAAAATGGACGAATTTGGTAAAGGTCACTGACTTCAATGGCGATTTCGCGGTAGCTAGCGAGAGGTTTTCTAAGATAATAGGGCAGCTTTTTGTAGTTGCTAGGTTGATCCTTAATTTTATCAAAAAACTAACTGAAAAGAACGAAAATAAGTTCCAGACTTTAAACTTAGAAAATTGTGCTCATTTCGGTGTTGGGAAACGACCCTCATTAAATTTAAAAGTTCATTTTCTTTCAAAGCACGCAACAATCGTTCGACACTAGATCGGTGTCACGTTATGGTGTTATGCGTGACACGCATGCTCATTTTCTCAATTGAGATTAAACTTTCGAATCGCTCGCAGAACAGACATATTTCGGACTCGCTCTCTTGACATGGTGTCAAAAGTTAAACATGGATAGTTTTCACAAGAGTAGCGCTTTGAGTTTCGACGGAAACACATCAGAAAATTGGCGGAGATTTAAGCAGCAGTTTGATATACACATAACTGCTTCGGGAAGCGAAAAGAAAGACGATGCGGTCAAGATTGCTGTATTGCTAAACTTTGCAGAAGAGGACGCCATCGAGGTCTTCAATACATTTCAGTTTGCCGAAGGCGACGAGAAAAAGCTGAACAAAGTCCTTGAGCAGTTTGAGCAGTACTGTAACCCCAGGAAGAACGTAGTCTTCGAGAGACATCAGTTTTGGCAGATAACACAGAAA
The DNA here is from genome assembly GCA_022496165.2 of Catalaphyllia jardinei. Lineage (NCBI taxonomy): Eukaryota > Metazoa > Cnidaria > Anthozoa > Scleractinia > Caryophylliidae > Catalaphyllia > Catalaphyllia jardinei. The sequence continues at coordinate 1,268,670 of CM042754.1, read as the reverse complement.
GATTCTGAAACCGTGGATCAATTCGTCACACGTTTGAAAAACAAGGTGAAATCTTGCGAGTACTCGTCGCCGGTTGATGACATGGTGCGAGACAAGTTCGTGTTTAGTATACGAGACCTTCAAGTGAAGGAACGATTACTGAGGGAAGAGAAGCTCACACTGGAAAAAGCGATTTCTATGGCAAGAGCGTCCGAGGCTTCAAAAGAACAGATTAAAGCGATGGGCCCAAACGAGCAAAACATTGAAACTCCGACTGTGAATGAAATTCGAGCCCGCGGCGGCAGGCAGGAAAAAAATCCTCCACGTCGACCAAGACTAGGTTCTGGCTCACACAAAGGAAAGTGCACGTTTTGTGGTTCTTCTCACTCGTGGGGATCTTGCCCTGCTTTGGGCAAAACGTGTGACTACTGCCAGAAGCGAGATCATTTTGCGAAGGTTTGCCGGAAAAGACTGCGGGATTTTGGCGGGAAAGCGATCCACGGAGTCGCTGAATCGGAGGGCAGTGACAACGAAGCCGATCTTCTGACGTTTTCAGTGGAGTCCAGTGATGAATGCCCTTCTCAAGACGATTGGCACGTCTCGCTCAAGATTGCTGATACAACGGTGAAATTTAAATTAGATTCGGGGGCTGACTGTAATGTCATTTCCAAGTCGTTGTTGGCTCGCCTTCCTGTCGGTCCCAAACAAACCCGCCAGTGCAAAGCCGAGCTGAAAGTGTATGACGGACGTCGAATCACACTCAGTGGCAAGATCAGCCTTACTTGTGAGTACAAAGGGAAATTCACCGTGTTAGAGTTTATACTCATTGAGTAAGATTTACCATCCATTCTTGGATTGAAGTCCTGTCTTGAGTTAGGCCTGATAAGGAGAATTTACTACCTTCAAGCAGAAAACCTGGAATCTGAGTATGCAGACGTGTTTGAGGGCCTGGGTGAGATTAAAGGCGTCCAGAACAAAATCCAAATTGATCCCAATGCCACCCCTGTAGTGCACCCTCCCCGTAGGGTTCCTGTGGCACTTCGCGAGACTCTTAAAGAGGAGCTTCAGAGAATGGAGAAGCTGGGTGTCATTAAGAAATGTACAGAGCCCACTGCCTGGGTACAGCTTCGGTACACTGCCTTGTGGTTGCCAACAAGAAGAATAACAAGCTCAGAGTGTGCCTGGATCCTAGCGACCTCAATCGTGCCGTCATGGGCGAACATTTCCCCATGCAGACCGTGGAAGATGTGATTAGCACAATGCCCAATGCCAAAGTGTTCGGTGTCCTTGATGCTAACCATGATTTTTGGCAGGTAAAACTAAGGACAGCACCAAGGACAGCAGCAAGCTAGCTACCTTTAACACCCCGTTTGCCCGGTATAGTTACACACGTTTGCCATTCGATTCGGGATAGCATCGGCCCCAGAAGTCTTCCAGAATGTTATGGTCCATTTATTCTAGGACATTGAAGGTGTTACGGTAATTGTGGATGATCTTGTTGCGTGGGGGGAAGATGTGGAGCAGTAAGATGTGAGGCCTAGACAGGTGTTGGACCGCTGTCGTGAGTGCAACCTTAAGCTTAACAGGGAGAAATGCCATTTTCGAGTATCTGAAGTTCATTATGTGGGCCATGTGTTGGGTGCAAACGGTGTTAAACCGGACCCTCAGAAAGTTGAAGCAATCATCGCTATGCCAACCCCAGCCAATCGTGAAGACTTGCAGAGATTCTTGGGTGTGGTGACCTATTTGTCTAAGTTCATCCCAAACATGTCTCAGAAGAGTGCTGCATTCCGCCAGTTACTCCAGAAAGATGTTAAATGATCCTGGGAACAAGTAGAAGAGGACACATTTACATGCTTGAAAACTTCAATCTCCTCAGATCCAGTCCTCAAGTTCTTTGACCCGAAATAACCGGTGACCCTGTCTGTTGATGCAAGTTCAAAAGGTGTTGGTGCAGTTCTTCTGCAGAATGACCGCCCAGTCGCTTATGCATCCAATGCCCTGACTCCAAGCCATGAAAATTATGCGCAGATAGAAAACGAAATGCTGGCCATTGTCTTTGGATGTGAGTGGTTTCATGATTATTTGTATGGGCAAAGAGAGATAACAGTTGAAAGTGATCACAAACCGTTGGAAGCAATCCTGAAGAAGCCCATTCATCAGGCACCTCTCCGTCTTCAAAAGATTAAAACCTTATGAAGTCAATGGTAAGTACATACCTCTCGTTTTAGCTGATACGCTCTCCAGAGCAGATAGGCAGATAAACCTGATGAATTCAAAATTCATGTCCTGGACTCTGGACAGTTGTCTGAGACTATGTTTCACAAGTTGAGGGACGAGACTAAGAGTGACCCTGAACTTCAACAGTTGCAGAAAGTTGTCATGAGTGGATGGCTGCAGACCAAAGTAGAGACACCAGTTGAGACAAGACTTTACTGGAACTACCGAGATGAAATAAGCTGTTACGAGGGATTAATGTTCAAGGGTGATCGCATAATTGTTCCCCACAGCCTGCGACCTGAAATCCTACAACGTATACACGCTGCACACCTTGGGATAGAGAAGTGCAGAGCGCGGGCCAGGAGTGCAGTGTTTTTGCCAGGTATCAATAGTGCTATTGACGAGTTGGTATCCAAGTGAAGTACCTGTCAGCAACACCAGCGAAACAACCAGAGAGAGCCTTTGATTCCTCAAGAGGTTCCTGAGAGGCCTTGGGCGACAGTCGCAGCGGATATTTTCTACTATAAAGGGAGAGACTACCTGCTCGTAGTGGACTATTTTTCAAAGTGTCCTGAAGTAGCTCGCCTCTCTATTAAGAATGGTGAAGCAATTATCATGGCAATGAAAGATATGTTCGCACGGCTTATCGCAGACAAAATGCCTTTCAACAGTGTGAAATTTAAGGAATTTGCCACTAAGTGAGAGATTGAGGTGGTAACCTCTAGTCCACACTACCCGAAGTCTAATGGTCTCGTAGAAAGAAACGTGCAGACCGTTAAGCAGTTACTAATAAGGAATGCTGATGAATCCAAACAGGATGCATTTCTCGCTTTATTAGAATTCCGTAATTCCCCTATCAGTGGAATGGATGAATCTCCAGCAGAACTACTTATGAGCAGAAAGCTTAGAACAAGACTGCCAACTTCCAAGAGCCTCCTACAACCGCAGCCTAGGCCTACTTCGGAGATTCGTCACAATTTGCCGAGACATCAACAGCGTCAGAAAGCGTGCTATGACCGTGGCACTCGACCACTTTCCAAAATACATGAAGGTGAACCTGTGCGAATGAAGCGGGGACGGGAATGGACACCTGCGGTGGTCGTCAAACAACACCAGGCCCCTCGTTCATACATTGTGGCCAGCCCGGATGGAACGCACATGCGTCGAAATCGTTTTCATCTTCAGCGGACCAAGGAGGAGGCATCTCCAGCCCCATGCCGGGCATGGGAAGCAGTGGCCAGCAGTGATGAGTCAAATTCTCGTATGCAACCAGACACAGATGCTGGTATCGAAACGCCAGAAATGGGATCACTTCCCAATATTCCGCAGGAGGAACATCCCGCCAGAAGAAGTCTACGGATTCGAAGACCACCACAGCGTCTTATTGAAACTATCTAGGATACTGTCAAGCTACTATAAGTTTAAACTAAAAGAAAATTTAGGTGATTTAGTAGTTGCACACACCCAAAACCTTACGGGCCGTTAACGAACCTTGTTTGCTTGTTGGAACCTTGTTTATTCTCCTAAGCTGTCTTAGAAGAGGAGATGTCACGTTAGGATGTTAGAGAACTCACTAACCCCCCACCCAGCTAAGTGTGAAGCTATGCTTTTAATGGGAAAACCGCACATCGGGCCGCTAATTCCTGTGACAATTGGAGAGGCACGGATCGAATGGGTAAAACACACTCGCCTTCTGGGCGTCACTAGTGACGACAAGCTTTCCTGGATACACCATCTTACAGATTTGAAAAAAAACTTTGTTAATAAGCTGAATCTCTTGAAACGCAGTTCGTTTTTGAGCCGAAACGCCATATTGGACCTGTACTTTAAAATAATACTGCCATCTATTTTATATGGGCAGGTCGTTTGGGGAGGCTGTTCAAATACAGACCTTCTACAATCTTTGGAATTACTTCATCGAAGAGCAGCCAGAATAATATATAACTTACCTCACGATACGCCTACTGACGAAGTATACCGACAATCGAACTGGAACACTTTAACCTTTTATTATAAACTTCGATTAATTAAACTATTTCATAGCGTGTTCATAGGTGAAGCACCTGCGGCTCTTTCATACTTGACTAATACACCTCGCACTGTATACTACCTCAGAAGGACTAACAACGTTATTGTCCCTCGTTTTAATTCAAAATTTCTTAAAAATTCTATAAGCTATAGAGGCGCTATTCTTTGGAACGCTGTCTCGAGTCACTATACGGGCCAGTTTACTGAGTTTTATCGTAAAGTGAAGAAGGACATTTATTTTAAGGAACTTGATTTTAGCGCACAGTCGGCCCAGTCATTGCCGAGGCACTACCTAGATTTTAAATGCTTTCAAATATTTTACATTTTATGCCTGTATTTTACATTTTATGCTTGTATTTTACATTTTATTTTGTAAGTAATGTTATCACTATTTCAATTTAGTTTCATATTGTAATTATTTCCACACGATATGATGATGATGATGATGATGCGTGACACGCATGCTCATTTTCTCAATTGAGATTGAACTTTCGAATCGCTCGCCGACAAGACAAATTTCGTACTCGCTCTCTTGACAATCGGATTATTGAAGATACACACTTCCTCTTCACATTAATCAATATTTCTTCAAAAGTCGAGCGAAAGAAGTTCCAGACTTTTCGTTTTTTCGCCTGACGTTCAAAATTCGTGCGTGCTCTGGGGACCCCTGGGATTCAGTCATTGTCTTTCTAGATAATAGTTGCTCTGAAAAAACAATGCGAGGGAAACCAAATGCAGTCAGCTGTAAGATCCTGTAAATAAATTATATTGACTTGTAAATGCGAGCTGAAAAAGTAGGAAATCTGTAGATGCGCCAATTTTATATAAAGCAAGAGTTAACTCCGCTAGTCTGCCTACGATCGTGTCAGTAATTTGCTGAACACGAAAACTAGAACTTTCCTAAAAAGATAAAAGACGAGGATAATAAAAAAAAATGGCAGAAAAAAGCGGAAACATGGATGCAACTGTCCATTTACTCTCAAGAAATTTGTCAATAACCATACTACATCTTCGCCGAATCCAACCCAACAAAACAATCGAAGATTAAGCCGCAAACTTGTACGAGCGAATCACCAAAGCTGGTATGGAAAATCTACAACGCAGAGGCAGACGCTTCAGCGACAAAGAAGAAGTTTAGACATATCAGTAAATAGCACATACATGAGCAAGTTAACGCTTTCTCTTCGTTTCTCGAAATTAAAATGAAAGAACCTGAGAGTAATCCAACAAGGACGAGGTACGCTTTTATTTCGAAAGAAAATCAAGCGAGTGCGTTCAAAGAAGGACGCATCTTTTTACAATGTAGTCGGCCGAGCACGGTATCATTTTATAGCTTGAAAGAACCTCGAGCGAGCGCGATCCGATTTTCATAGCGAATCATCCCAATTTTCATCCGATTTTCATAGCGATTTCCTAGCGAAAGTAAGAAACGCAATTGCTACGCATTGGCCAACCTACTTTGACATAATAAGTTGTATGATATTCCCTGTTGAGTATAGCATGCGTTCTTAGCAACCAATGAATGAAGTTCTGTTTGATCGTTTATGAATAATAACGCGAAATATAACAGATCTAGAATTTCTTGAACTGCAAGTATAAATGTCATGCGAACAATAGCCAATCTGCCCGATGAGCCATTTGGCCTCTTGTTGAATGTGTTAGAACAAATTAGAATTAGCCAAGCTAAGCTAAAAATAGACAATTCAATTCCGAGAGCAGCTGTTGCCATGTCGGCGTTTTGTAAAAGACGAGTCGTTTACTGTTGCTGATGTCTTTAATAGGCCTCTTCTGATGTTATATATCACAATAGTTTTACTGACGCTGCCGCTGTAAGGAAGCCGGTATGTAGCAGTTTTGAACATTTTAGTTTAGAGAGGATTGTTCTGGGCAAAACGTATTGTAAGTTGGGACTCACAGAATAATTATGCATATTCAACACAGGCAAGGCCTTTCAAGTGAGTTTAAAGTACAGAACTTGATATAGTGAATGGGTCATTTTGCAATTTATGTGCGTTGGCTCTTTGGCTGGCGTTACATATCTTCGCTACACAGTGCTGACGAGGCCCAAGAAGGCCGAAACAGCTGTCCACTGTTGCGATCCTGCTTTATCGGTTCCGGTCATGTTGGTGTCTTGAAAAGTTTCTCACGTAGTATCGGCCTTGCAGTCTATTGCCTTTATAGACATTTTGAGTAAAAATAACACACAAATTGTTGTTATAAACATAACGAGACAAAGCATGTTGTAAAAGCATTCTTTTATGAACTTAACGTT
>CM042754.1:1247171-1252171 GCA_022496165.2 Catalaphyllia jardinei | reverse complement strand
TTGATCTTTTTTAATTTCCATGACTAAACTTTCAAGCCGATTCTGCCGTTTACGCTTGGGTTTTTTCAAGCCCTTTCGGGGCTTTTCACGGTCTGTCGGGGACGCAGTTCTGATTACAACTGGTCTTGAATAATTCTAGTAATAAACTTTCCTCGCTTTCTGCTATTATGAAACACTTTCATGTGGCCTGCATGCGACTTATAACCAGAGCATTGGCTATTGTAAAAACACCCCCGAAAACCTCCCCTGGGGAAGTGCTTCTGGAAAGAAAGAAGGATACAGTACAGGGTTGACTCAGAGGGTCAGTATGGAAGATGGAAGCTACGGTTAATGGGTTCCTGCTATAGCCACTGTTCCGGCGAACAAAGCTTTATTGATAGATAACATTTTAACGAACGATCCACTTTGTCCTTCAATAAGCAGTCTTTTTCTTAATGACTTGTAAGGTCAAACGTAGGTATAAATAAACAATAGCCTCTATTTGGCGCGAAAATATATAAACAATAGCCTCCATTTGGCGCGAAAATATACTAAGATATTTGTCCGCGGACATTATCTGTTCTGACAACAGACAACTGTGAGCAAAAAGGAACAGATAATGTCCAAGGACAAATAACATAGCATATTTTCGCCCCAAATGGAGGCTATTGTCTTTATTGTCCTTCAAATCTCTTTCGAAACGCGCGCAGTTTTGAAAATTAGGATATATTCTCGGATATTCCCCAGTTTTAGCTGAGGAATATTCAGTCACGTGACGTGTTTCGACCAATCGCGCGCGAGCGAAAAGATTTGATGGATTATAATGGGTGGTAACCGAGTTACAGTGAACCAATCAGAAAGCTAGAATTGAATTATCTGAGGGTGAGAATTTAATTACAGCCATTATACGTACGTTTGACCTTATATGGAAATTAATGCTGCAAATGTCGCTTGGGATGACAGTTTTGGTGCAAAGTTTCGTCAACAAAAAATTGGATAGGAAAAAAAATTGGTGAGCTGTCTACCGCAGAAATACAAGAAAATATAGACAATGCCGTCCCAGTAACAACCAAAAAGCCATAAATCTCGGAATGAGAATATTCAACGGTACGTATCCTTTAAGTTTCCCTTAAAAGTTGTAAATTTTGAAATATGAGCAACGAGATTTTACGCATTCTTGCAGATTACGTAACAACAATTTTTACCTTAATGTTACTGAATGGCTCGCTAGTCCTGATTGCACCAAATATTCTAAACCGATAGAAAAACTGTCAGTAGCAGAACTGAATGTTTTTCCAAAGCGTTTTTTAACGTCTGCGAGGAAGAAAGATGGCACACTGTCAGTTCGTTAATGAAATCTATCCGAGAGCCGCCATTGATCGTTTCCTTCGCTCGCTGCCCCTCAACAATCCATTTTCCGTCATCTCTGACCCCGCTTTTACTGAGGATAATAAAGCATTGGGGCATTAGCTGAAGACCTCAGAAAATCGGGCAGCTGGCGTACTAGAGCCCATAGGAAACGGTAAGAAACCAATTTCCAATGAACAGATGAAGAAACTGTTCGACAGCGGTGAGCTCGGACGGACAGAGAGCAAAACGCCCTCACAACTACAGAGGACGACCTAGTGCTACTTCGGTCTCTTTTTTGGCCGACGAGGACGAGAAAATCAACTCCAGTTTACCCAGTGCATCATGTTTTTTTTTATTTCTGTGACTGAAATGCATACATGAACTTTCTTCTGAACTTGTCAGCCGGGATCTTGATGAAACAAAGATGATGTAACTTATGCTGTTGGTAAATAAATCCTTTGTCAGTCAACTATGGCATTTGCAAGTAGCAGATAGGAGTCGATCCGGCAGCAGAAAAAATAGAGCTTTAGCAACACGACGCTGCGATCATGCTGAAAGCAGTTATAATAATAATACGGTGATACCAATAACTTCGTTATACATGGCAAAGTAGTGAATAATATTTCACAATTATGTCTACATCTTTCCTGGATATCACGTAGTTAACATTACCGTGAGCACCTTTTAATTAACCCTTCGCACAGGATTTAAGCTCATCAACATTAACAGTCAAAGTTTCTTTGTAAATTTTGCCAAATTAACTCTGTAGTCATGTAGTTATGTGTTCATTGGCCTATGGAGAATATCAGGTTCTCGTTTACTACCGCCCGGTTTGATTTGAAATTCTTTGAACCGTCTTTTGTCATCAGCAGTATAATAATATAATATACTTTGACTCCGGGGTTGGAAAAATCACATAAAACAGCTGCTATCAGTTCCGATGGCTTTATTATATGCCCGATAATGGTTTTCAAGATTATTGCAGCCATGTGCCAATAGCTTATTATCTGGCGACCTTCTCCAGAAAGGGTCGAAAAATCATGCAGAAAGGATCTCAAAATTTTGTTTGTATTTTAAGCAGAAGCTGGCAACAGCTGCAGGGGAAACCAAGAAATTAACCCAAAAAACTTTTTTACTTTGCAATACAGGGTCTTGAAATTTCAAGAAACCGTGCGGCAAAACTACATCGTGCATTCACAAGAACATTGATGAAACTGATAACAGAAATTAAAATGATAGCAGTGACGGATAAATCAGCTGGATATCTCTTCATTTTGACATTGACGTATTGCTTTCGCAAGATATACGGAGATGTACTCCGGGTAATTAGTTTTTTTAAAAAATTATTATGTTTTTTTCTCATTTTTTTTACAAGCAAACTTAAAATAAGAAGGAAAAATGAAGTTTTTTTTTAAACAAAACAAACTGCGCATCAACAACTAAAGAAAATATAAATATAAACGAGCTGTATAGACCAGTTCCAGCTTTAATTAGAAGTTTTCATATCCTTGTTTTGAATACGTGCAGCACCGTGTTAATTAACAAGATTCGTTGGCTCGCGTTACAAAAAGTTTACTTTCACATTTTACTTTGAGTAGAGCTCGGTCAAACAGCATGAGAGAATGAACTGAACGATGCTAAAGCCGGTAAACTTAGGAGAACTTACAGAGAACTTGCTTAAGTTGACATCTGCAGGTAAGGTAGCTGAATATAGAGAACAGAAAACAGAAACAAACCAATTAAAAATATATATAACCCCAATCCGTTTTGCTTTTCAATCATGTGAGACGAATTAAATCGTACTGAGTATCTCTTCTTCGTGAGGCAAAACTAACGGTTATTATTATCTTGGAAATTCAAAATATATATAATTTTTTAAGAAAACCAACTCACAAAAAACGGTTCCTTTAACGTGTCGCAGACTGTGGAGTGGGATTTGAGCAGAGACTTGTATCAGTCAGTGAAAGGATCGTTGTGGCTGTGTCGCAGGAAGAGGAATGACATATTTACCTTCAGTAAATGGTTTTCGTCTTGGAAATCTCTTAGACATGAAAGAATGGTGCTTTGGTTCTTTAGAACACAGCGCTTCTACTTTTCACATTTCACATTGAAGTTATTTATGTTTGCACAGATAGTAAAATTGGAACTACTTCTCATTTTGAAATCGGTACAGTATAACCCATGTTCTTTCATTTTTGGGCGACTTTGATCTGAAACCGCACTTGGCGAAACGCTTATTGGTGAAAATTCCGAATCTTTGAAGCTTAACTTTGCTTCGAATTGATATTTAGTTGTACTTCAGAATATGGTTTCCGACTGTCGGGATTAACGCAAATGGAATCTTGCAAAGGAGTTATATGCTCTTACTCGGGCATCCACTAACTGATGAACCGCGTTTTAACTTCAGGTGAAACTCAAATAGTTACAGTGTAATTTAATGGCAAAATTTCACAATCAGATAGTCAGTTTTAACCTTCTATTGAAGCAAAAATACGGTTTATTTTTTATTTTTCCAATTTTTTTTTGTTTTTTTATTTTCAAAAAATATCTTATAACAGATTTGGCGCTGATTTCCTGCAGTACGTTAAGTTTGTTATCGGTCAATGCAGATTACGGGAAAAGCACCCGCTGAGAATTGCGCATTCACAATTCATTATGTACAAGGCTTTTACATGACTTGAAATAAATCCTTACATGAGTTTCATATGGCGAGAAAGAGATTCAACGGCACGGGTGCTTGTTATTTTTTAACAATTTTCCTAAGAAGTAAAGAACCCGGCACTTGAGTACGAAGCATGGGCGATGTGTAAACATCTTCGAGACATGCAATGTTATCGTTACGCATGTAGTGAAGTTTATTCTTTAGCAATAACAATTAAGCATGTGCAACTTTTTTGCATCTTTGTACCTCGTTACTTACAGTACTTCGTTCGTGTCCATTGATCTTCTGTTTTTTTTTTTCTCTCACTCTCTCTCTCTTTCGAAACTTCTCAGGAAGTAGTCTCAGGTTGATCTAATTACATCTGTTTTCTGTTTTCTTCCTGGTAAACATTGCAAATATACATGCGTAAATCTCGAGTGTGGATCTAACTGAAAGCAAACTATGCCCAGTGTTTGCATCATTAAAATATAATTAAAGTACCTAGCTCTTTGAAGCTTAACTTTGCTTCGAATTGATATTTAGCTATACTTCAGAATATGGTTTCCGACTATCGGGATGAGATTAACGCAGATGGAATCTAGCAAAGGAGTTATATGTTCTTGCTCGGGCATCCACTAACTGATGAACTGCGTTTTAATTTCAGGTGAAACTCAAATAGTTACAGTGTAATATAATGGCCAAATCTCGCAATTAGATAGTCAGTTTTAACCTTCTATTGACGCAAAAATGCGGTTTATTCTTTATTTTTCCTATATTTTTGTTTTTTTATTTTCAAAAAAATATCTTATAAACAGTACAACAGATTTGGCGCTGATTTCCTGCAGTACGTTAAGTTTGTTATCGGTCAATGCAGATTACGGGAAAAGCACCCGCTGAGAATTGCGCATTCACAGTTTATTATGTAGAAGGATTTTTTCATGACTCGATAAACAAAATGAAATAAATCCTTAGATGAGTTTCATATGGCGACAAAGAGATTCAACGGCACGTGTGCTTGTTTTTTTTTTTT
>CM042754.1:1233974-1247161 GCA_022496165.2 Catalaphyllia jardinei | reverse complement strand
CGAAACTTCTCAGGAAGTAGTCTCAGGTTGATCTAATTACATCTGTTCTTTGTTTTCGTCCTGGTAAACATTGCAAATATGCATGTGTAAATCTCGAGCGTCGATCTAACTGAAAGTAAACTATGCCCAGTGTTTGCATCATTGCTGACCTTAATTGACCTTCATCAATACAAATTTCTTTTGGTATAATGCTTGATTGGTTCAAAACTTCATGTACTATTCCTCTTCTGAATATAATTGGCTTCCAGTACCTGGTAGTTCAAAACCTAATCAATTAAATACAGGATTAGCGAGAGGTTTTAGTTTTGTAACTTTTCGGTGCGGTTTTGCGTTTATATCGTTTGTGCTTATCTCAAACTACGCCAAACATAAGAAGTGAAAAATATTTTACACGAGAAAAATAACTACTTCGGTGAACTTTTAATCCTGGGTATATGCTGGTGTCAACACCATCATATATTTGTTTCTCAGGCAACGTAACAATTCCACTAGTTATTTCCCAGATAAATTTATCATATGAAAATTGAGGTTGGATTTAGCATGAACACATCAAAGTTGGCCGCAGCCGGTTATTACTACAGGTTTATCATCCTAGCTCAGCAGTCGACATTGACTAAACTCGCAGTTTGAGGGGTTGAATAGGGGTATGAAAATTTAAACATCCTTGGCTTTTTATCGCCACATCCGTCGATCCGCCAATATATTTGCTCAAATCCAAAACCACAACCACACCCGGAAAGAGAGTGTAATCGTTCAAAGGTAAACTGGTAAATTCGAATGTCATTGCTAATTTCAGGCAATTAGTAAATTAGGCAACATGCTTTATGACTGTGAGCTTCGTTCGAAAAAAGAAATAATTTAAATGAACTCATTAACATACCGACCAAGGATGAAGAGAGATCCATGATCCAAATTTCTTTTAGGACCCAAGGTTCGAACTTAAGACAGGCACAATCCGGAAACCGCGCCAAAAATCTTCGAATCCGCTTGATTTACCGCAAAAATTCACAATCCGTGCACTTTTGGGGGCAAATCTGTCGATCCGAAAACTTTTTCAGCCTCCTCTACCTAGCTTTTCCACTCCACAGTTCTCTTGTCTGATCCAGGAAGCAGGTATGTTCAAACAGAGACAACGTTTGGCTAATTGTGTCCTTTTCAACAGCTCCTAATATATAATTTTATAATTTTTCCACAGTTAGTCACACGACATGGCTGTTAACGAATTTCAGACGTTCATTACTTTGTAATCCTATTGTTAACTTACATTTGTCCGTCCCTTGTTTCCAGTTCAATTTGCGTGGTTATTTTGTTTTGTTATCGTTGTTGTGATCATTATAATTGTAGTCAACGTACTGTACAGCGCCGCAAATGATCCCCAGCCGCAAATGATCCCCAGACCGCAAATGATCCCCAAATTGGACCGCAAATGATCCCCGATGTTGACCGCAAGTGATCCCCGCCGGAAAACGAGGAATGACATGAAGTTTGTTCCTCGGGTCGAGGTTTCAATTTTTTAACGTAAACAGAAGCAAGTCATAACTAACCATACTCTATATTTCCTAAATGGTTATAATGAATTCCCATGATAAAGCGTTCTTCGGATAATTACAGTAAAAGTTCTGCGGAATGTCTTGTAATCCGCTTTTGTCTCCATAAAATTTCATAACAATTTAACCGAAGCGAAAATTGCGAACGAATTAGTAACGTCAGTTCATTCACTCAATATCCTGCAACTCAATTTACTCAACTAATTTATTTCCTGGCCTGCACTCTTGGTCATGTGTGGTTTCCGGCTTTGGTCAATCACGCGAAGTGAAATATTTTTGTCATCGATGTTGAAAGTCAGTAGCAAGGAATTCTATCCGTATCTCATGAAGCAAGACTTTTTGAGTCTGAGAATCTCACACGAAAACAGTTTGTGGCTGCCATTCTACTTCTAGTTCGTAATGATATGCGGTTTCTCTAATTTCCTATGATGCCACGGGAAATAAAGGTAAGTGTAAGATCGCTCAACATAGTATGTAAGTTGATCAATCGTGCTCCTGACCAGAATCAGTACACGTTTTATATACTGTCAGTATGGAGTTTCTGCAAACTGAAAACCAAACTGGCTTGTAGTGTTGAGAAGCAGAATTTCTAGCTCATTGCAAATTCAACTAAGTTTCTAAGAGTTAAATTGAAATTGGCATGTTGTGCTAAAATAAAACTACTGAAACAGTAAATGATTTATCATGATTTGCCTGAGTTTTCTAATTATAGAATTTAGAACGACCTATCTTTTAGTTATTAGAGCTATTAAATCAGTGCTCCCTTCAAATCATCGTTTCTGAATAAAAGAAATTTGCTACCGTCCTTTGATACTAGCCAGTAAATGAAGAAGCAATCGGGAAAAATTAGTGTGTAATTTATAAACACGTCAGCTCTCTAAAGTGTGGTTTAGATTAAGGTTGACACTGTCAGCGCCATTGTCAGGGGGTTGAAGATGTCGATCTTTGAACACTCTTTCGTTTAAATTTACTGATAAGTATGCAACAGATTTTATAGAAAATATGGAAGCTTTAATTTAAAAAAGGTCTAACACAATTGCTTTTTGACAGTATTTTGTAAAATACTAGAGGAGCCTTAATTGGCTGTTGGTGTTTCAATTTCGCCATTTACAAGGTTTTAACCAATTTTACCCTCAAGCATGCTGGCGTCTGCTTTTGTCTCCACTGTCTACCAGTAGTCTTTGAATTTCAAAGGTGCAAGTGAATTATTTCCATAAAAAAGTTCAAATTATTGAACTGATGCCATGAAAAAGCATTTGAGATCAGATCGTCCATATATGCTTGTTACTGTAAAGACTTCAGGACGGACAAGAGGAGATTTGGTGATTCAAAGACTCCATGGTCTGTTTTAGAAAGTAAAGAAAAGAAACATGATAAGTGGTGCTTATTAATTGGACAAAAACCACTGCTACCTTCATATATTTTTTTTATTATTACTATTTTGAATTAACATGAAAGTTATCCCTATCAACGTTCTAATGTATATCACATACCCCTGAATTAAAAATGAGTCCCTAGAAATGAATTTAAGAAAAATGGTTTTTACTTACATGAGATATAATATCGATGAAGTAAAAGCCAGTTTGAAATAATTAGGCTGAGACGAACAAAATAGTTAATGAGCCAAAAGAGAATTTCACAACTTGTTTTGTATGATATTTAAAATCACAAATTCAACTCGGCGATGTCCCTGTCAGAACGACATGTATTTTCTTTTTAAGTCACGTTTGGTTTAAGATCTTTCATGACGTTTACAGTCTTTTGGTACAACAAAGATGCTTTGTTGGATGTCCCGCGTTATGATAAAACTTATTCAATTGTCGTCAGCGCTAGCCCATTGATTGTAAAGTCCCCTCGAGCTATACCTATTTAACAAGTTTTCTTGTGTAGGCAAACGTGTTGCTTCTTATACAGCTCTACAGAGGTTGGAGAAATATTTTGCAGTGCCGCTCGCACAGATGGCGTTAGCTAGAACTCGGTATTGTTATTAACGATAAAGATTAGCCAATTACCAAACGTTAAAAGCAGTTTTTATACGCTTATTCTCTAAATCCCAAAGCATTTGCATTTTCATTTACGTTTCTTATTATTCGAGCACCTTAAACTGTTTTCCTTTCCTTGTGCATGTTACACTACAATTATTATCTCCAGAATATTGGCATACGAAGATTGATATCGCTTGGGTTGAGACAGAACCCAAAACTGAAGCTTAACTTATGGCCTTTAAGAACTCCAGCTTGATCCATTCTAAGCCACAAAGTCAAAATTGATGACGGTTTCTTATTGGCCAAGCTCGATGCTCGTTCACGTGTGAACCTTTTCTTTTCTTTTGCTTTTCAGTTCTCACTACCTGGTTATCTTTCTTTGGCATCATAGCACAAATACGTAAAATATATAACAATTTCAACAAATTCAGTCCACTTGATTGCGCTGCAAAGTTTCTTCTTAACATGTGGTCTGATAATTTTAAAGTGTAATTACTTTCTATGAAATTCATAATGGATAAACTGTCAGGCAAGCATTTTAATTTTATACTGAATTAAAGTAGTTTCTGTTTCTCTTTGGCGCAGAAAACTAATTTAAAAAGGAAGAATATTAAAGATCTCTCCTGGCGCAACTCGGCATGACGTTGATTTAATTATTCATTTTTTATCTTTTTTGAAGTTAAACCAATGTTTGGGAAAGAAAGTTAGAAAGAAAAGATCTTTACTTCACTGAAAATTCATTAGTTGCTATTGTTTTTGCATGACGTAGTCATTGTGTGTGCTTTTCGCTCTTTTATATTACAGATGTGTCTTTCAGTCTATGATAAATAGTTGTCAATATTTGAAATAGGAAATGCAGCTTTCTCCATTATGGTAGCGAGAGGTCGAAATCTAGGAACAGGGTGTTTTTTGCCTTCGGCTTCACTGTGTTTATTTACTGAATGAGGTGAGCTTTAGATATTCATCTAACTTCCCAGCAATGATAGTTGTGTTCTCTTTTATCAGATTGCTTATTGCATCTGTATCAAACCTTGTTACCTTATTGTTAAATAGTCACAACACCATGGTGTAAATAGTGCAAAAATCTAAATACAAAATACCAAAAGTTGAAAATATATATCAGGTTCGATTTGAATGGAAAGTTTCAATGTTGCCTTTTCGATTTAATGTTAATCCTCAGGAAAATTGATTTTATGCCTTTTATCTACGCGTGAGCAATTTAAAATATTTGTTTCTGGGAAACAGAAAAAAACAATATATATCGATTTGTGTTCTTCGAATGGGCTGCAAATATTCATCCAAAATGTTTTACTCATTTTTCATGCCAAAAGAAACCTTAGCTTATATTTCACGATGTGATATACAAAAGAAAACGTAAAATCTACTATCTGTGCCAACACTTTTATCGTATGCACCTGCGAGCAAACGAAATTAATACTAAAAGTGTAATTTTGAATTTTCTTATAAGTGCTTCTGTTTTCATAGCAAAAACAAAATGCAGTGGAAATAGATTTTATCATCGATGGATCGCGTGTTATTACTACATTTTAATCCAAATATGGACATGAAAGACAGAATGTGGGAACGGACGCATATTTTATATGCAGAGTTTTATTGATAGAAACAAATACAAAAGCAGATGAGTGATAAGCAAAGCTGCACATGCGTGCAACTTAGG
The DNA here is from genome assembly GCA_022496165.2 of Catalaphyllia jardinei. Taxonomy (NCBI): domain Eukaryota; kingdom Metazoa; phylum Cnidaria; class Anthozoa; order Scleractinia; family Caryophylliidae; genus Catalaphyllia; species Catalaphyllia jardinei. The sequence continues at coordinate 1,241,951 of CM042754.1, read as the reverse complement.
TTTCTTAAGAAATTTAAAAACTTTAAAAGTTGCCAACCGAAAAAATTATGTCCCCAGCCGACTCTCAATCGTCGAGTTTGGAGACCTACTTTGTACTCTGTAAACGTGAGAAGTTTAAGTTTTCGTCGTAACGCGTTCCGGAAACTAGTCTGCGTGTAAGACGCATCGTAAATCATTATGAGTAATAACAGCAAACTTGCGCTAATCTTTATTTTTCTCTTTTTTTTTTTCTTTTTTTTTTAACTTCTAAGGCACATTTTGTATCTGGCAGTTTTGGATGCAATAGCCATCGCATTACTGTCATCTTAAGTAAATATAACACATGAAAAAAAGAAAAGTGCTGAGCAAAATCGAACGATGTAGCTATTGAATATTGAACATTGAGCATTTCACTAAAAATTTCCCTTTAAAATCGTCTAAGGAAATTGATCGAAAACAAAGTCTCAGAGACTAGCTTATAATAAATTAAAATAGACTGCCTAAAAAGCCCTTTGGCTACGAGGTAGCTAAGTGCTTTCGGTATGTACGTGTAAACCGGCTGTTATGCCTAGTGGCGTTATCAGAAGGTTTAAATGTAGAAAATGCAATTGGATCAAAACATTACTTCACCCACTACAAATTAAATTTTGTCTAAAACTAGTACATTCTTTCCGTAACATGTCACCTGAGTGAAGACAAAAAACAGAGGATGAAACCTTTAAAAGACGTCTTGAACAATGGATATATTTAATACGTATTGAAGGGTGTCGAATACCAGTGAAAGCGTTAGAAAACATCAATGAAGGAGAGCGAAGGAAGCGGAGAAAAAAAAATACAAGAACTGTTGTCTCCATTTGTACAAAGATATAAGATTTGTCACATTGTCTTATAGGTTTGTACTACTCTGCCTTACTTTAGGGAAAAGGAAAGATAAATAAATTAATTTTTTTACCAGCAAAAGTAGCTTTCTTAGAAAACCAAAGACAGAATTAAAGCTAGCGCTTAACAAGGATCGAATCAAATCATGATTTCAAGGGCTTAGATGATTTAATTTATTATATAACAACATGTTACTTGCAGGTTACATACTGTGAATATATTACAGATCAAATTTTGCCTACGGAAATGATTAGACACGCTTCCGGAGATTTAAGAATATTCGTATTTGTTTAGCCATTTCCGATAAGTATCAACTTTTTTTCACTATAGTAAACATTTTCTGTCGGTTGTAATTATGTACGCGGTGAAATTATTGTGGTTTTTGTTGCCAAAATCTAAATTTAGAAAATCCAATTTAAATTTTTGCGTTTCACTTAAATTGGAGAAAAATCGAGATTTAATTCATTTATTGAACGTGCACAATCATCTCCAAGGTTCATGAGGGGCAAATGTTTATGAAAAGAAATAAAATAAAAAATAACAACAACAAATACAGCTCAACATATAGAACGCATTTTTGCTCTGGAATTTTGAAAATTCTTTTCCGGTATAAATTCACTTGTGACGTTGCTTAATAAAATTGAGCCTGCCTTAAGGAATAATAAACTATAATCTTTTAGGTCAGAAGAAAGGTCTTCAATATAAGCGTAATGAAATGATATTTATATTGCAAGACCATCTCTAGCTACACCAGCTGATTTTCAAGTTCAAATAAGCCGCCATCATGGATCTAACGATGTAGACCCTGTAGTTTAATGGCGTTCATGTTATTTGAACTATTGAACTGTTTTTAATTGATTCCTCGACTATAAATCGATTTTATTGGAAGTAAATAAAAAGGTCTCTTACAATAATTGCTATCAAACTCCAACATGTCATATAGAGTGGAAGAGGAAATAAGGAGACAGAAGGACAGTAGTAGATGGTTGAACAGGTTTGCCTTGCCAACTAGTTGCAGTCATTATTTCATTGAAAGAACTGTTCCCTTCCACGACTTAAACATTCAGTTTTGTTTTCGGATAAAAGCTGTTTACAAATCTGCACCCAAGTTAAAGTAAATAGAACTCGGCTAGTGATGTTTGTTGTCTCGTGTGTTATCGACAATAACTTTACGTTCTTTGCCTCTAGATGTGATTATGAATAATATCTACGTAAAATGGTAAACGGCAAGGCAAAGCGCACGAAGAAAATCTAAAATTACTGTTAATTGTCGCCTACAGCATTAAGTTCAATTGAATCACTTAAACATCCAATTGTCCTCTTTTGATCTACCGGGAGAGAGATTATTTTAACGCTTTCACTTACATTATTTGCATTATTTTGGCACATTCCTCTCGAGGTTTTCAGTTCCCGTCGAAACCCAAGCAAGGTATATACATTCAGAAGAAGAAAATGAAGGGAAAAGTGTTGTAGAATCTAAATTACATTCACATCGTAGAAATAGTATTTATTTTGGGGGCAGTTATATCTTTTTTCTTATTTCGTATAAAAATTGTAATCTGGCTTGCTTTTAACTTAGGACTTAAGTTATTTGCTTAGCTTATGAAATTTCTTTTCTTGTTTGTTTCTCCTTTGACAGGCTTTTATTTGATGACTTTTCTAGGATAACAATGGGTCAGATTAAACTAAACCATCAGCCAAGCTCAAAAAAGACAAAACGTGTAAAGCGTTTCTGAATCAAAAAACGTCGCTCCCTTCTTTGATTTCACGCTTTTTACCTGATGGCCAATCTCACTGGCATCGGAAATTCACTTCCAAATAGCACTGCACCGAATTTTACGTGGCTACAAGTAACAGAGTATACAATTTTCTCCGCTGTTTTTCTCGTCAGTGTGACAGGAAACAGTCTTGTCTGTTTGGTGATCTTAAAGACACCACGTATGCGCACAACTAGAAACTATCTCCTGGTGAACTTAGCTGTGTCCGATCTGACCGTGTCACTACTCTGCATACCATTTGATGTAGTTTTGAAGATAACTGACCCTCACTGGCCATTGGGAGCCGCCATGTGTAACATACTGTGGCCAGGGATGACTTTGGTTACCAACTGCTCGTCAGCTACTCTGGCGGCCATAAGTCTGGACAGGTAACGGGAAGTGTTTGTAAGGTATTTCTAAGAAGAATGAGTTTGTGGTGTTAGAGTTTTCATGTCTAATTTTACCATCGGTCTTTCTAACTCCACACGACACTGGAAGCACATCATTTCAGAAATCAAGCAAGGACAAGAAATCAGACAAAGGAATAGGAAAAAAATAAAACAAAGCAGTCCAAAGATAAAATAGAAGAAAACAGGGCCGCTGCGTCCCGAATATCATTATCTGGCTTTTCGAACATAGTCTCTTACTCCGATTTTTCTGCAATTCCAAAAACAGACTAAGATGATATCTCCCCTGACGATTCTAGAAGACAGCTGACGTAAATACAAAAAAAAATTCATGTTGAGGATATGGTTTCCTCAATATCTAAGTTATATTACTGGTAAGATATAGACCCACCCTTCAATTTATCCTAATTTTTCTAGCTTGTACGTCTGGTTTCTTTGTCCAGCTTAATTGTTCTTCCTCGTCAGCATCGCTGTATCCCGCTATTTTTTTTATTTTACTTCATATCCAAAACACACTTGTAACTTCTAGTTAGATGCTACTATTTCTCATGAGCTGGGTTACCTCTTTGAAAAGTATGTTACATCGCCACACAACTGTACACTAACTGCTGGACACCCGTAACATGTTTCGCTTATATTGTTAGATACCGGGCTGTTGTACATCCCTGGAAACCACGCTTTACATCATGTCAGACAGCCGCCATTATTGCATCTACGTGGTCGGTGTCATTCATACTCGTGCTGCCATACGCTCTCGTACTTAAAATCGAAGATGGCTATTGCGCAGAGGACTGGCCTCACCCTTTCGCTGTCAAAGTCTACACCATGGGATTGTTTATCTTTCAATACGCTCTACCGCTTCTCATAATCACTTTTGCTTACATCATGGTAGCCAGGAAGCTTCACCACCAAGCAGCTCGCATTGCAAGGAATCGTCACGAAAATGGCATATCAGTGACAACTTACAGCCTAGAAGCAAATGGATATCAAATGCACCCAACAAGCGAGGCCTTTTCCGTATCTTCCCCAACTGTGCCACATTCTGACGCCCGTAAAAAGTGTAGTGATTCTGCTAAGCAAGAACTTGTCCCTCAAAGCATTGATCCTACAAAAGTCGACAAAAGCGAAGTGAAGAGACTGGAACGTAATACCAAGATAATGAAAATGTTAGTCACCGTTGTATCTCTGTACGCCATCTGCCTGCTGCCCAATCAGATTGTCTGGTTGTGGTTCGAGTTTGGCACTGCACAAAGCTGGCCCCATTTTAACGAGCTTCTCACTTTTGGCAACATAATGGTATATTTAAACAGCTGTGTAAATCCTTTGTTGTATGCTGGTATGAATGACGACTTCAGGAAAGGCTTTATAAAATTCCTCAACTGCAACAGGATTAAGTCACCCGCTAAGATGCTTGTGTGAGAAAAGCTGCTGATTACTTGCAGACTACATGCAGATTGATGACCGATGAATGAAGTTTGAAGAACACGATTTCCTTCAGAATATCTAGATCTTAAAAGAAAGACAACGCATTTTGTTTGATATCTGAGGTGCACGGGTACCATGACCAGATTAGAAATAGGCAGACAGGAAGGTAAAGGAGCAGTTAGCTCGGTTGGTTGGTAGGTATATTTAGGCAGACAGGCAAGTAGACTCAGGTACGTGCCAGGTAGGTAGATAGCCATAGGTAGGTTGGTGGGTAGGTATGCAGGAAGGAAACTTGAGGTAGAAAACCATCTGGGTAAGTAGTCAGCTTTTGTTTTTTAATCGTCCAAGCGACAAGTATATAGCGACAACTTAGTCTGAGTAAGATTTCGGTCTTTTGTAGATTATCTTTCACAGGCCTCCTTTTAGGTTATTCTTACAATTATCGTCTCATTCCTGAGTGCAAAGAGGGACTATAAGAGTAAATAGCCATGTCTTTAGCATAGCTGCTCAGATATTGTTTTGGGCCAGTATCCTGGTCATTATGTATAATAGAAATGAGCTAAAACTCATATGATGCGAGATAGTATGCCAATAAACTAAATACGAAGTTGGAAGGGCAAAGCCCCAAACTTCAACTAATCGCCTCTATTTGACACTTACGCTGTGTTTACACTCAAGCGTTTACCAAGGTAATCACTAAGTGACTAAACCCTAGTACATTTGTACAGTGTTTATACTGGCTCAAATAACGAAGGTAAATCTCTCATCAATCACAATGTCGTCGAATTGGCGGCAAATTCTAAATCCACGCATAAAATTCTCGCGTTTAAAAGAGAAGCTGTGGCTCTTGCAGTCCTCGCGTATTATTTTCTTGTTATTGACTCAGGAATCGAGATAGCAGCCGCTCTTACTTTTGCAGCACCCAAAGAGGTCGAGGCGAGGGCGATTAATTCTGCTACAAATTTCCCTTCGAAAGACAAGGCGCGTTAGACGTGCGTGGCCGTGGCCGAGAAACCAATTTTGGTTCGAAACTCTATTAAACGGAAATTTTGTTAAAGAATGGTGAAAGGAGAACTTTAGACTATCAAGACGTACGAAAGAAAGAAATATTTATATGCACAAATTGGCTATACAATGGTGTTAACTTTACCTTTCGGGTTGGTCGCATTCCTAATGATTTGTGTCGGGGTTTTTTTTTTTGCCATAACTTATTCGTAGACAGAAACCAAGCGTTGAAACTTGGTCGAAAACCTGGTCTTGAAAACGTGATCGAATGAGGCTGACGCAATCTGACACTAGGTTGTGAAATTCTATACGACCGCAAGCGGATGTATCTGTCATCCAAACCTTGGTTATCGATCTTAACCACCCTGCTCGCAAGGTTAACCTGCGAACAGGCTCCCGGTTGAGTTTAGGGCGAGATAGCCGAGTGTGTCTAGGGCGAACGGGACGAGCCGAGAGCGGTCTGGTGAGGAGTCACGACGATCCGACTCCCACTCGCTTCGTCGCTTCGCTCTTTGTCGCTTCGCTCGCCGAATTGTTTTCCCCAACAGGAACCTGTTCGCAGGCTATAGCAGGGTAAACCGAACTTTTACCTTAGTTATTTTTTATTGTCTTGAGCGGTGTTTACCAGGATATCAGTTGGCATTTACACATGCAAAATATTTACCTAGATAAGTTAAGTCCAATACCTCGGTAGCACGCGTAAGTCTAAACACGGCATATTCTGATTCAGCCTCATAATGATTAACTATGGTAAATTCAGAATATGTATGGGTTATCGGCCAAGTTCTTTTTCTTTTTCTTTACTGAGTATACTGAGTATACTGAGTATATCGTTAAGTTAATCCACAGAATACGAGCTAATAGTAGAAAAATATCACAAAGAACCTTAGACCGTACCCCACCAAAAAAAGTGCATTACTATATTATAGTATGAAATTTTCTATTACAGCACATGAAGTAAAAGCGGTGTAAATATTACCGAAGAGACCGAGATTGTTTACCTATGGAGAGATATTCACGGGTTAGCCAAAGGTTTTTGCCTATTTTCAGATTTAAATGTTTGTAACCCTAACTTTCGTCTCTTGATACTGTACAAAGCCTTAAAACGCTGGCATGGCATAAGTGCTGACAATTTATAATAAATACAAAACTATTATATATAAAAAAATATTTCTTTTAATTTGCAGATTTATTATTGAGCCAGGAGTACTGAAAACTAATCAAACATCGGGGAAATGTTCTAGAAATGCAAAATAACTTAATGACAAAAACTTGTCACTTCCAATTTGAAAAAAAAAAATGCAATCAAATACGGTTGCTACTGAAGCAACAAATTTCGAACCCATGAAAGGTCATACCAAAATTATTATAGAGATGAATCTCAGATAAAGTTGCAGAGTTCAGATATTTAAAAACAATTAAAGAGTTTAAATGATTAAACCCCAGGGTCGGCCAGGGAGGGGGGGGGGGGGGGAGGAGGTAGTGGTATACCAGTATACCCGAAAAAAAAATCGCCAAAATACCCAAAAATACCCAAAATTCATCCAAGTATACCCCAAATTAATGGAAGCACTGTATACTGTATACCTGAAATTAGTAGTTAGCGAAGCAGGCACATATTTGGTTGTCTTACCTTTTTAGCATCCCACTTATAAGAAACAGACATGCATCATTCCGTCATTACTTCCTCGCGAAAAAGCAGATCACAAGGAAGGTCACATATCAGGTTGAATAGAAAGATGAATGTTGTGCCGTTTAGCACTATTAACACAAATAATAGAACAGGGAATTAAGTCTGAAGTGTAAATTTAAGTGCTAATTTAACCCATGAATAACCCACTAGGCGTTAGCCCTAGTAAAGGGAATCAGGGAACCACACGAGGTAAAGAAAAAATCTTTTGACCTCGGTGGGAATCGAACCCACGACCTCCGGAATAGATCTACCGTTACTCTGTCGACTGAGCTACGAGGTCGGACAGACTTTCTCGACCCCGACTTTCTCTGTCGGGGGTTCGATTCCCACCGAGGTCAAAAGATTTTTTCTTTACCTCGTGTGGTTCCCTGATTCCCTTTACTAGGGCTAACGCCCAGTGGGTTATTCATGGATTAAATTAGCACTTAAATTTACACTTCAGAGTTAATTCCCTGTTCAATTATTTGAATAGCAAGATGGTTGGCTATGGTTAAGGAATCTTCCTCCTTGTAGTCCACGATAGTTAGGGTTGGTTGGTTTTCTTGAGAGGCCCATAGCTGAATGGTTAAAAAATTTCAAGAAAGAGGTTGCTGTAATGTTCACAGTGGGGGTCTCGATCAATAAACTTTACCTCATCCCAAAGCCAATATTGGACCCCGGGGGGTATTTTGGCCTCGCTGTCCTAAACAAGGTATACAATTTGACTTGCCTCAGTCATAAACGGGGGTAAAACCTGTCCTAAACAGGGTATAGTATTACTAGCCCTTTGACGAGTAAAATCGTCAGGCGTTAGACAGAGTAAAATCTATAAGTCAACATTGCGCATTAAAGG
>CM042754.1:1215812-1227620 GCA_022496165.2 Catalaphyllia jardinei | reverse complement strand
TAATAAAATTCGTATCACAAAAAGATATAAGCACACTGATATTGAAATAAATGCGCATTAATTGCCTGTTCGCCGATTTCAATAACATTTGCAAAACTGAACTGTTGGGCACAAATCTAGAGACACGTCGACAAAGAGCACAGAAAAAATAAACATTTATCTTTAGTGGCGTGTTTAATATTTCAACCTTCAGCTCCACGTATTTCAACTTCTTCTCCCGGTGCTACACAACCTACAATTGTATGCATGTTGCCTGTTACTGCCAAGATAATTAGCATAAGAAAACCGATTGATCAAAAAGAATACATGTACGCTTAAAATCAAATCAATTATAAACCCCTTTGGTTCAAAACAGTTCTAGAGGAATATAATAGCCCCATTTACCTGTTTATGTGTCTTGCTTTCAAACATGTCACTGTATAAGAGGCCATTAGCGATGAAGACAACAGAATTAAAAAAATAAAGGCTGGGCTCCCCTAAAATTTTTAGGAGACCAATATATAACGACAAAACGTTTCGAGACACACTAACTATATAAAATTTGAAAGTTCTGCTGACGTTGTTAGACTAAATTCTTAGAAAGTGATGTCGGATTTTCACCCTGTAAAGTAAATGGCTATTGATAGGAGACGTGTAAACTTCGTGACTCACTTGTCAACAGTCTGATATCGAACATCTGCCGCGTCTTGCTCTCGGCAGCAATTACGAAACCACCAAAACGCACACAAACAGAGACCAGCAGTATTGTTTTTTCTTTTGCTTTAAGGTTGGACACGTGTAGAAATATTTTTCAAAAAAATTATCAGTCATCATTTCCAATTTTCCTCACTGACGTAGTTAAATTCACGAGCGCACTCTTTACTTTTCTTCGTTTCCTTACTGATCTAAATTTAGAAAACTCATTAGTAACACCATACAACCTCAGTTTCAACAAGGAAAATTTTGCCCGTTTTTAGCTCAAAATGGACCTCGTCTGACATGATTGCATATTTTGCCAGTTCATAATGCTTCCGCGAGAAGAGCAAAATCTCTTTCGGAACCCGCTGTAAACCCATACAAGCTAAGCTTCTATAAAATATGATGTACTTTCAGTATGCATGACATTACTACATGTATGCCGTAAGATTACAATTTCTAGCCAATCTCACCTTAGATACTGCTGCTATTGTAAAGAGAAAAAAGTATCTTGTTCAGACAAAGAAGCTGTTCTACTGACTGCAGTCTTTCTCCTCTGGTAGCCTCTATAATACACCGCCGCCTCCCACTGACATCACGTCTTTATGTAAATCAGAACAATTGTTACTCGGGTGTAATTCACTTTGTGAAGGCGTTTGCATAATTTATTAACCTCAATCGCAAGGGAAAAGAAATTTTGGCAACGCAAAGTGCTGTTTCGAGTTCTAAATTAAGACAGAATTATATTACTTTCCTTCATTAAACTGAAATACACGGTCTGCTTTTCAAAGAAACGCTGCCATGGAATATGGAAGATAATGTCCACAAAGATGACAAAATTAATACGTAATATAAAATTAAATCTTGATTATCAGAGAAAGAAAGCAAGGAATAATTTTGACAGAATTATTATTTCGCTGAGAGGAGGGCATCCCTTAGGGATAAAATTGACTAAATTGTTCTCTGATGTCAAAATATATTAAACGAGGAGGATTTAACATTAAAGAAGGCAATTGAGAAGACGAGCCGAAAAAGACATTTATATTCATGAACATTATTTGATTTAAAGGACGCTGCAAAGACAATCGCTAAGCTTTCCGTTTGTCAAAATCCAGTCAAGTCTACTAATTAATTCTGGTGTCTTATAGTCTTAACTCGTTAAAATGGTCTTATGCTCCACGCAGTGTTTACCAGCCATACAACAGCGTGCTGCACTTAACAGATTTTAGTGGCGCGAATTCCTGTCACATTCTGAAGACTGGGCACTCAGCAATGGATTATTTTTAGTGGTGAACGGTGGATGAATGCCTGAGATTGAATTTTCTTTCAAAAAAAACATGAACAGGCAGTTAAGTTTCAATTCCACATATTTTATATTATTAAAAAGAAATCATTAAACTTCTAAAAAACTCAGAAGTTTGTATTAGTCGCCTCGCCTTTTTTCAAATCCTATGTAACGTTGTAAGATTATTCCACACTTCTTGCGTGTTTTTTAAAGATTGGATGGCTCTAGGTTTTAGTTATTTAAGGATATGCAACATGTATATAAATGCTGGAAATTATCTTTGGCGGTCGACTGTTAATGCAGATCCACAGCTGTACAGAGGCGCTACAGTCTGACTGTTGCCACGACTACACACGCGATGAAACCATTGTAGTCTCTGCACTTTTAGTCAAGCTTATTTGTGTGTACGAAAACATTGCAAAAAAACAAAATGCATCAAAAATTCAGCCAGTCAACCTTACGCCCAAGATTTTCCGCTCGTGCTATCATTAAAGGTTTAGTTCAAGTTTCAAGTTTCGTCATTTTTTTTCCAACGATATTTTATTTAAAGCGGTATAAATTATTTGCTCTGGCCGGTACTCATGAATTTGTCAACACCTGTAGGCTATACATGAATTTCTTGTAACAGAGTATTGCTTTTCCATTTTGTGAAAGATAGATTAATTAATATTAAGAAAAGCTTTTAAAAAGTTAAAATGTCAAACTATATTAAACCTGGCAAAACTAATGATCTATTGCTGTCGGGACCGGAATTTAAGATGTTCCTAACTACCAGCAAGTAACTAGGGCGAAACTGTAATTTTTTTTTTTTTGGTTCTTTTTTTTATTTCTAATATTTATAAACTTGAAAAAAGTTCAAGAATTTTACAATGGATAGTTATGGCAAGCCTGACAAACGTATGTTCCGTTTCTGCTAAAGGACTCATCACGCAGAGACCTTTGGGCTAGCTCGTGAAAGATCGTTCGTGTTTAAATTGCCACTAGCATCAAAATGACGTTGGAAATCTGGCCTTATATCACATAACGATTCCCAATTCCCTTTGTGATATAAGCCCATACTGCGCCATCACTGATGCTAGCGGCACTTAGCTTCAAACGCGATATTTGACGAGTGAGCCCAACGGTCTCTGATACGTCTCTTGACAGGGACGAAAAATACGTTTGTCAGGCTTGCCACTTGTCTATTTTAATAATTATGTATAAGATTAAATTTAGAAATACGCATTTAAGGATTAAAACTAGCGAAAATAGTTTAACTAAGAGTTTTCATGTCGCAGAGTTTAGACATATTTCTAATTAAATGTCAGTTATCGTTATGTTTCATCACCTTATATGACACACCGTGTTGACTTTTTCTTGCTAATTTTCATCCTTAACTACTTCATATAAATGATTGAACGCGTGTAACCATGTAATAAAAGCACCTACAGAAAGCAAGCGTCGAGAAGACTGGTCTAAGCGACCTACAAAAGGCACCATTGAGTTCTTGCTGAGCATGCGTCCCATATAAAAAAAGTGAGTACTGCGCACTTCCGACCTCTCTATTTTGCAATGCCTACATCCCGATCCAATCAGTAGGAAACCTGATAGTTGTGCTTCAGATCTTGAATTATATGTCTGGGCGCTTAAGAACCCATATTTTGCAAAAGAAAATGTCGTGAAAGAAAGCTTCTCTTTACCAACACCACCAAAAAAATATCATGTTTTTCATAACATCTTGCCGCAAAACTCGTTGTGTACTCTTGCAGAAGGAAATATTAAATTTCAGCGTCTGTCATCGAACCCGTCTTTGCATGAAAAAGATCTCCATCAATGTTTCTGTCAATACATGAAATTTGTGTATCTTAAGTAGACAGTGGCGAGAAAGGTTCAAACTCGAAAAGACAATTTACGATAATTTTTGAGCTCTCATGTAGTACTCTAGATAGCCTTGGATGTCGATATGTGACTCCCCTTCAATTTCGACCTAGATTTTAGAGCCAATTTTTAGGCGATATTAAAGAGAAAACAGTGACTGTTATATTCCACAATTGAATTGGAAATCAGTCTGATTTTTTGCTCTTAATTGTGGTACTCGCCCTTCTCCAATGATCCGCAAAAGAAATAACAATATTCTTTAAGTTATATATATATGAAATAATTCATATTTGAATTGCGGTTATAGATGCAAGTGAAGTATGATCCTCGCAGTAAATTTTCCAATTTAAGCCAATTGGAAAGAAGAAGCCAGGCTTCTTCTTTCCAATTGCTTAAATTAGAAAATTTACTGCGAGGATCATACTTTACTTGCAATATTCTTTAAATAAATACATCCTCTACAAAACCCAGGCCAGCTAGCGCTTGCCGCAGTTTGCATTTCTATACTCAAAAAAATGCGGATTATTTAACCTCGTACCTGGAAATTCGTATGGCCGTGGGAAGTTACCTTCATGAATCAATAATAATTAAATGACTGTGTTGTGATATTTCAGTGGAAAGCGACAAAACGTGCAAAGGCGGAGGCTGTTGTTTCCGCAGCTGGCCGAGATGTAATATAAATCCCACGTCAAGAGGAAATTCAACCCAATTCATTTTCCCTGTTTGCTTTATTTACAGGGTTATTTGGTTTAGCTTTTTGAGATTATTTGTCAGAATTATGATAGGCGGTTGTAAATCAATCTACGCCACGCAGTTTGTTTGAATTTTAATTAAATGGACTCTGAAACAGAACTGAAATATTGTAAACCTTTCCCCTTTGTAATATTTCAACAATGATGACAATTCTCGGTCCACGTCTCGTCTACTTGACAAATAGCTCTGGATCTATAAACTTAGCATTGTTATTTTTTTCCATCATGATCTATAACGGAGATTAAACCCAAAAAAAAATAACTGATAGATCACCATAAGTTTAATTACTTATTTGCAACCTCAAAAAAACTTGTTGACTATTAAGCCAAGATTAGCATGAATTTAAGTGAACTCCACTATAATTTATGTAATGGCAGAGGATCGCGGCTTTAATATCGCAAGTCTCTGACATTTTCCAGTTGAAATGATTTTAGCCATAAGCAGAATTCAAATACAAAATAGAAATCAGAAATTGCCGATTCAAATTATATTCAGCTCTGGGTGTCAAACATGTATATATATATATATATATATATATATATATATACATATGCCTTCTGGCTAGACATAAGGGTACGTTGTTTTCGGCGGAGACTTCTCGTGTGAATTCTTTGTAAATGATTCCAGAGGTTTGATTTATTTTGTATTTGATTTCACTAATTTTTGATTATTTTTTATTTTTTTTTTTTTAAATTATATAATCGCGCTTTTTAGTGACTTTCAACTAATATAGCTGTTTACATTCAAACACCCACTACGGTTTTCAGTTTTTCAGTCACATTTTAACGCAATGCTCTTCTGACATTTCTCTTTTTCGGATTACAGGCCGGACTCTCTCCTTTGTCCAGATAAGTATCGATATTATATTTAAACGTTTTAAGACTCGGGGGTCATATTGAATTGTATATCATGATATCTCACCCACAGAGAACATAGGAAGATAAACATAAAATAGAGACCAGCAATTAAAATTATATGCTGAACATCGCATAACGACTTTGAAATAATGAACTAGATACCAAATGCAATAAACTTCTGTCGACAATTACGGGGAAAATGTCCTTAATTTTTCCTTGCAAAAAAGTGATTTTCAAAAAATAAACGTTTTGGAAAGAAAACACGATGACTTTAGTTATTACTGTAGGACTACCATTGCACTTAATTTAGAACCATGCTTCTGAATATGTGGGCCAAAATCAACCACTTAACTACAAAGTTGGCATTAGGTCCTCAGTGAAATAGTAATGAAGTTTACTAATGAGTTGTTGTTCTAAACTCTAGCAAAGTGATGTTTGCACTAAAAAATTGATAACCTTTACAAAACATATTTTGTGAACAGTTCCACTTCAATCTTCAATACAGGTTTCAAACCCAAATATGTCATTGCAATGCGGAAAGTGAATCTTCAAAATGATTCCGATTTCACTTTATACGAATTGTTAGGTCATTACGTTGCTAACCCAAAGGCCACGAGTCGACCGGACAGGAAATTCGTGATATATATTTTTCCGCCTCCAAACTTTAGACTCCTCTGCACGCAAATCTACTTTTTTAAAAGGCCACGTTCAATATATTAGCACCAATAGGGCTCTTGGGTAGACTTCTATATTTGACTGCATTTATAGTTTAATTTCTGTCTCATTATCTTGGAAATGAGAGAGAGAAAAGAACCCAGATAAGCAATTATCTATTTGTCTTCAAAGCCTCGGAGACATGTTAGAACACTGATTTATCGAACCTGGCTTATTCTTGGGTTAATGTTATAAGAGGTAAATAATTAAAACACCTCTCCAGGTTTTAAATTTGTACATTTTAATTCCCGATCTTCAAATATTTCTCGAAATATTTTGCACAAATTTACAGAGCCCAATATGGAGCGGCCATGTCGAAGGTGATTCCTCAGTATTGCATTGCGCATCCCTACTGCGCACGATTTTTGCTGCGTTAACGCGCCCAAATGGGCGCGTACACAAGCTTAGCTCGATAGCCAAATAATTACTCGCTTTATTTCTTCTAAATAAGCATGGTAACCTATATGTTTTATTGCATAATGTAGTGTACATAGCACCCACCCATCGTCACTTACAGACGCACTTCTAACCTTCGCGGCATTTTAATTAAAGCTTAGCTGCCCACTATCACGACTCCTAACAACACTAGTTTACCACCAGGATCATTCCGCTGTGGACAAGATTTCGCTACTTGTCCTTAGATTACTAACGGTCTTACACACTATACTTTCTTCTCTACTGGTGCAACTTGTCAAATCAAGTCACACATAACCTGTAACATCAAAAATTTAATTTACATGATACAGTGTAACAACTGCCATTTACAATACATAGGCGAAACTAAGCGACGTCTCAAAGACAGATTCAACGAACACAGACGCTCTGTCGACAAAACTAACATTAAATCCAAACCCACCCCTGTTGCCGAACATTTTCTGTTTCATCCTAATCATTGCCATATACATACAACTAATTCCTTTCGAACTTATCCACTCGTCACGTGATTCAATAAGAAAAGCCAGAGAGTCCTTTTTAATAGATTTAGCGAGAATACTGGAACCTCACGGTATGAATAGACGTGATGAATCGTAAAACTTGTAACTTTAGAAAGCCTTTTTTATCTTTACTTTATTATATTTGTTTTGTTCGTTTATATTTGTTTGTTTTCTAAAAGGAATAGAAAACATGTACTCCGTCTTTGTATCGAGTTATCCAAACACTCGTGAAAGTTTGGGAGTGATGAGAATTGATTTATTTTGGGATTGATATCCCTCCGTAGGTAATAACTTTCAAGGACATATTGCTTGGCTCATGAGGGCGGCTTGACCGCCAATACAAGTTGAACACGACAAAAGTAATAGGGGTTATGACCAGACTACACAGGATATACGAAATTAACGAAAAAAAAAGCTGGACCTTCAATTTTAGATTAACCGGGAATTGTATTAACAACTGAAGCTATTCCTTACAATCATGTTTTCAATGCAGATAGAACATGAAAGGCATACAGGTGGAAATAAGGTTAGAGCTAACACAAAAAAAGGAATCAAGGTCCGTTTTTTTATAAGAAGTTTATCGAAGTTAAGCAAATGCAGAGCCACTCACTTATCTAGTATGCTATGTTAAGCGGTTCATCATAGGCTCGACTTAGAACACTAGAAAATCGAAAAGCCTTGCCAATATTTGGCAACGGAAAAAGTTTCCTGAAACTCCGATGAAGGCCTACGAAGCAAAAGCTAGCCAGGAAGGATATTAGTCGAAACTTGCTTCTAAAATCACAAGCTAAACATTTCAGAATAAATCCTGGTGCTTAAATGACGTACTTTTTGGCTCTTGGGAGGGGAGATTTATGAAAAATTCTAGAACAAGAAAATATGTTCATCTGTTACAATTTTGTTACAAGGTATCTTTGATCACCGAAATTGCTTGATATTTTCACAAATATTGACCCTGATTATACTAGGCAAGCTTTAAGACAATACTAAGAAATCGTGGCACAAACTAAGTAAAAACATGGCTTATAATTAAATTTTCTTCTTTGTGGTGACTAACATACAAGCATGTATATTCCTTGTACATTTAACGTGATTTATTGAGGAGGAAAGTGCTAACTGAATTAAAATAGGAACTATCATATGCAAGTTCCTATCACATTTGACAACCTTACCTTCAATCGAAAGCTTCTAACTCCAAAAATACAAATCAACTTTTGTGCGACTTTTCGCTCACAGTGAAATAAACCTTTGTTTTTTTCGTCAGCTTGTGATGTTCTTGATGAAAATGAAGTTTCAATCTACAGACACCCTTCTATTAATGCGGGTGATACGCATTTCCAATGCAGCTATTGTTCGCAATCTGATTCGCAGTGAAGATTATTAGATTTCTCACCTCCTCATTCACTGCCTCCGCCCCCAGCTGGCAACGTAACCTTGTATCAGTACACTGTCTGACATACACTGATAGATACATATTTCATATTCTTAGTGGGAAATTTTACGGTTGTAATCAATTTAAAGTAATGAAAAGGACGCAGCAGTTTGTCCTAACTCAAGTGAATATATGTTTTCTTTAATAAAAAAATAGCTATTATTAGCTATGTAAAACGAGTTCAAGGAAAACATCTTACTTTTAATTTTGCCAGCGCCCGAGGAGGTACGACAGACAGTTTTTAATTTGGTGGATTCAACAAGCTAGGTAAGAGTACATATGGATTTAACAAAAGCTTTAAATAACAGTCTTCTTGATGGACAAAACAACTGCGTAGGATATCGGAAACTGAAACTAGCCCTGCAGGTTTTATGCGTGAATGAACAACACTTCAGGCAGATGAGGCGGATTATCCAGAAGCCATAGGGTGCGTTCTCAATTAATGTCATAGGTTTTATATGTAGTAAACAATAAATTGCAATAGAATAATACTGATAATATTAAGTGTTTAAAATGCCCCAAAAATTTTAGGCGCCATTATGCCAATTTTTTATTAGGTTGATTTTCTTGATATATATTTTTTGTAATAATATTATTGTACTTATATTTTTAACTAACTTAAATTTCAGTTTGTAAGTTTTAATTGTATTGAACTGAAAAACCCACTTAGGGAGCTTCAATATTTGTATGTATGTATGTATGTATGTATGATTTATTCCTCAACTTTTACAGTTGTTTACTTTCCATTCTTTTTTTTAGTTCCCATTGGTCAATAGTAATTCCCTAGTAATCTTATGGTTGCTCAATATATAATTGTGCCAGACACCTTTCAGATGGCACATCAGAGCAGGCTGAGTCGAGGCCGCATTTGAAATGCTTTGGACAGTTTAAGTAAGGACATTTACAGCAAACTGATTCCAATAGTCTCAAAGTCGGACAACTGATGAACTTTCACTTGGCCTATCAAAACAATGAAAAGTATACTCTGCTAGAAAAATTAAAATTGTTTTTTAATTTTAACTGAAATTTACTCTCAGAAAGCCACTTTTCACTTTCTAAATTCAAGGACTAAATAAAAGATAATGTTCTCTATTTTTTTTTTTTTTTTTTGGGGGGGGAGCTGTAAATGTTCAAAACCGCAGGGAACTAAGACCAAATGTTGTGAAAACACGGGAATTGAATTCGAATGGAATTATAATCGTTGCAAAAGCTTTTCATTACAAATTGTTTTCTAAGCATTAAATGTGTGTGCCGCACTTATTTACCTGCGACCTCTGCACGAATCTTTAAAATACAATTATTTCTTTTACAGTACACTTAACATTAAAACTTTATTGAATTGGTATTCTAAGTTAATTTCCCCACCAACCCAGCATTCTCCGACGTAATCAGTTACTCCAAAGTTGATTGAGACGGTGTACCGCAAGGACGGAGAGAAAAATCAAATGCATACTTCACAAGCAGAGTGAAAGAGAAAGGCGACAATGATAGGGGGGATTGACCCTATTCTTTTAACATAAACATAAAAAAAAAATGTTTTTCACTTCTTAATGTTAAAAGAAAAATAATACTACTAATAATAATTTTTTTTGAATTTTAACAGTAATAATTTCATTAAAACTTCACAATAATTACTTACAAAGGCTATTAGAACATTTGAGTAATTATTATTATTGCTTTGATGATCCGTACGATGTTTTTGAAATTCATCTTTAATCAAGACATGTTTCGGATGAAACATCATCCATCGTCAGTTGTACAATGAGAAATAAACTGAAGTTGAGCAATAAATAGTGTAACAAAGTGAGATTTAAGAGAATAATTAAGCTAGGATGAAGGCGAGAACAGAATAAAAACTCACAACCACAAAACAAAAAAAAACCACCAAACTATTTCAACTAAGAAAAGAAACTAATTAGTATGAAAGGGATAAATTAAGATGTTTGACTTGGGAATTTAAAGATGGCTGCTCCCAAAGGATATGCATGGCTTCTTTAATTTTCTTCTTTAATTCAATTTTAAAACAGTCTTCTAAACAAAGGGAGCGACAATTTTCAGAACCTCTCAAGTGTCTATTGTTTTCACTAATATAACAGACATTACAGCCTGCACAAGAAAACTTATAAATGACTCGCGATCGTGAACCCGCAGGGATATGATCCTTCGCCCCAAACCAACTCCTTATTTTAAACGGGGTGAACACCAACTTAATTTCCAGGTCGCTGCAAAATGCGTTGACTAATTTCTTAATTCTGCGTTATGTTATGATAGAAAAGGGATCGATGTACGGTAATTTAAAATACAAACAATTGTCCTTCCTAGCAACACTCAGAGAGTAATCAGAAGTAAACCAATTGTTGAGAAATTTTCTAACAACATTCTCGATAACGCTAGAAGGAAACAAATTCTTCCTTAACGTTTTGGTAAGGTTGCTTATGTCTAAGTGAAAACCAGTCCAAGTATTATTAATTTTAAATACTTGGTCAATCAGAGTGCGTACTAGTCCTAATTTGTAACTAAAAGGTACAAAGCTGTAATAATTAGTGAGAAGACCGGTGTAGGTCTTGTTGTGGAAAACCGAGGTAATAATGCCCTGATTACTATGGTTATCTAAAAGCACATCTAAGAAGGGGAGCTTGTGGTTTTCTTCCTTCTCCATAGTAAACTTGATGTTAGGGTGCTGGCTGTTGATATAACTAAAAAAAGACGAAGCATCCTGCTCGGTATTAAACAAAGCAAAGGTGTCGTCGCCATATCTACGGTAAAACTCGATACCTGAATTGTAATTCTCTAACCAGCGTTTCTCATGGTGACTCATAAAGAGATTAGCTAATACAGGAGCGAGCGGGGAGCCCATGGCTAACCCATCAATTTGGTCGTAAAAATTACCCAAAAATGAAAAATGGGTTTGGGAAGTGGCAAAGAAAAATAATTTAGTAAGACTTTCCCGTCCTAATTTAATATCTGGATTGCCCTTGATAATGTAGTCTACCGCTAAATCGATATAGATTCGATGAGGGGAATGTTGGTGAAAAGACTTTCGACATCGAAAGAAACCATGAACTTATTTAGAGTATGGAGTCTAGTGACTACACTAACAAAAGTATAAGTGTCATGAGCACAGTAATCATTAGGGATGTGAGGGTTTAACAATGTACATAAATACTTAGCTAGGTTGTAATTATAGGTTCCAATTGAAGAAACAATGGGCCGGAAAGGAGGTGTCGAAGAGTGATCTTGAACCTTATGCATTTTAGGGAGCCCATAAATTCTGGCTGGTTGAGATCCTGCTGGATAGAT
>CM042754.1:1200812-1208312 GCA_022496165.2 Catalaphyllia jardinei | reverse complement strand
TAATATTTTTCAGTTAAACTATTTTATGAGTCTTTATTACAGTGCAAAGTTTGGAGAACTTTCACCAAAGATGACTCAAGAAATTGCTGCAAACATGTAAAACAGCAAAGTGTTGGCTATCACGAGTGATTGTTGCCATAGCTACAACATGTGACACACAAGTTACCACAAGTAAAATCCTTGGTTTGTTGTAATATAACTGTGAATACCACGAACACAGACCCTAGCACGCAACAAGCAATTCGACTTCCGTTGGTCATCCTGCTTGGTGTGTATGACAATACATAATTTGTGTGCTGTGTAGTTGACACTGCTGGGAACCACCTTAAGTTCCCTGAGATAAATCTATGAGCAGTTTTTTTCTGGAGAATTTAACACCTATCGGCAAAAAGGCAAACGTCTATTAAGCTTACGTTTTACGCCCAATCATGCAAGACATACCTTCACAAGCTGCAGCTCTTTCAAGATCGTCCTCGCCAGAAGAATCAGAAGAGAATATATTTGTGTTTTCGGCGGTAAAACCGGCAGCGCTAGCGCCACGCAATGCTGGCTCCACTTCTTGTTTGAATTCCTCAGCGTCGTCTTTTCTCCTCCAACATTCATTGTGTACATCATAATAAAGCTGACGATGTTTCCAGAATGCTGTCCTAGACAGGTACTCGTTGCAATGCCCGCACAAGAGCCTACTTTGCTTTCGCAAGCTATGCATTTTTATGCTACCGTATAGTTAGTTTCTGTTTAAAAAAATTCAGGCTTCCATCGGCGGACTAATCGGCCGGGAAAGATACTGGGTCCCAGATTATCATGAGCCAATCAGAGCCATTCGTGTTTCTTTCATGCAAAAATAAGCCAATGGAAAATGCGAATTTATTGGCGGGAGCATGGCGGCTCACTTTGTCGGTAAAGCTTTGTCGGCTTTGTCATTTCCTGTCATCGCGTCCTTTTAGTGCGTCATTTCTGAGGAACTGTGAAGTTGGCGCAGCAGATTTCTCTTGATCGAAGCATTGCAAAATGGAAGATCATTATGTTCTTCTTCTTCAAAGAGTTATAGATGAAAATACACGTTTGCGAGAGGCAATAGAAGCACGGGACAACGAACAGAAACGTGTACTTGAAGAACTGTCGGCAAAACTCGAAAGCAACAGTACCAGAACGCCGGCAAGAACCACTGGCAGGAAAAGAAAGAGAACGATCACCGTTTCACCGCAATGCCGTGTAAGTGTTGTCATTTTGTAACCCACAGTAGTTATCGATCAAGCAAAACTGTTCAGTGTTGTTTGCATCGGAGAGGTCCGAACGTCAGAGTGTTTTCATTGTCATGACCTATCATGTATTCCCGGGACTCGGCGTGGCGAGTGTCACGTAATGCCTAGATTTCGTATTTAAAGCAGAAATTTGTAGCAAAGAAGTGAAAATTAACTCGGCAAAACACACTGTGATCAGATGACCGAGAGAAACTCAAAGAAAGAGGAATATTTGCACATATGATTATTCAATAAGGGTTATTAATAATCATGCAGGGTTAACTTTGACTCGGCCTACAGAAACCACGTTTTCATATATGAATGCTCAATAAAGTTGCCTCTGGGGGAGGGTTGTCTCGGGTACCCGAGACCATAAATTATAACTGGGCCCTGAGAATACTGTTTTCTCAGGTACGAGAAACTTCGCAATTATCCCTGCCTCTACGACAAATCCTGGCTGAGATGATTTCTAGGTTACAAGTAGTTACTAGTTACTGTTAGTACTGGTAAGTGGAGATTCACAAGTCTCGGAAATAGTGCAGCCGTGATAAGAAAATTGTGGGTAAAAAAGTATCTGGCATCAGCAGAACAGCAAAAGCAGCAGGAGAATTTTGTCTTCCACCATTCTCTCTGTTTTTTTTTTAAATAAATCAGCAATTAAATAATATTACTGGTTTAAATATTTTTGTTTACAGCAAGACTTTAGAAAGATGTACAAAGTCCTGAAAGAAAATGAAACGTTCAAGCCTGGTTTCATTTTGGATGAGAGGTAATCATGGTCTTTAATTTTGTAGCCTGCAATCAGGCATGTTTTTTTAAGAGGAAAACAGGAAGACTTGATCTAGTTGCCATGCACCCCCTGATTTACACTTACTATCAAACTTCTGTTGGTGTTAATTTCAGGACTCATTTCCCTTAGGTGTATAAAAATGCACAATAATTTGGTTGTATATGTACAAAAACCTATATTAAACTTTGCCCTGTTTAACTAAAAGTTTGTGTGGAAGAAGGGTGAGCTTGTGCTTACGTAAAACTGACAAGTTATTTCTATAACAAGTTTTGAGTGAGCTTACAGGGCATTTACTGAAACTGTGGCCACCCAGGCAATGAAAAACAATCAGATAGCAGAATTGAAACAATAGATTGCAACATTTTCAATCCAGCTAATCAAATGACCTATTCAATTCAAATTCAGCCAATCGAATGTCCAGTACAAAACAATAAAATCTCTGCTTGTTCGTTGTGATGCCTTCATGACTACGGTGTCACTTATCAATAAATTATCGAGTTCAAACCATGAGTTGGCATCTGTTGTTTCAATTCTGCCATCTGATTGGTTTCATTGTCTGGGTGGCCCCAGTTTCAGCAAATGCACTATAAAATGCAGAGGACTAAGATTTGCTTTTCACCTTAAACACATTATTGCAATATTAAGGAAGTTGAAGGGCGAATAACTAAATCAACCAATCCGATTGCTCCAGTGCCAGTGCAATATTTTATATTTCTAAATATCAGACTGAGAAGATACTGTCCTGAATGATCCTGTGCATGATTTTTGTGCAGTAATATCTTACAAAAGTTTAAAATACAGCTGTCTTAAATTAGAAGCCTTCTGATAATGTACCTGTACCTTAGATGGTCGGTAAACTGTATCTATTGAAATGAATTTCCAGTTGACCTGGCTTGCTGGAGAGACATTATATCGGCCCTCGGTCTTTGCTGTCAAGACCTGGCAGATATCACAATACATCCCTCACACTTGGTTAGTGAAATGTATTTGTGTGAGCATTGTATAATTATATCGTTTTATTGAAATGTTTCTTTTCCCACAGATTCACATCAGAGGAAAATCAAAATGTCACAAAGACAGTGATTGAAGCAGTAGTGGGTGATTATTGTGGAGTTGACAAATGTCCCTGGTCCACAGCTGAGTTAAAAAGTAGGTACCAAGAATTGCATACATGCATGTGGTAGATTGCAGGAAAACATCTACAGACAGGCATTTCATCAGGCTGTCCCTTGACTGTTGAGATGAGAAACAGTGATAATGCAATTTATTGATCTAATTGTACCCATTTTTAAAATTGAATCGATTTGACTGGTACACAACATAAGGCTATACTTTGAAATAAACAACATAGTCATGACTAATGACAAAATTTGAGTGTTCAGTGGTCAAATTACATTTACCATTTGGCCCTTCAGTTTGAAATGTCCATATTATTTTACAAAGAACTAAATTGTACTTTTTTTCGGCTTCCTCACCTCTAATTTTGTTTATTTGTCGAGGATAATACATGTAAATAATCATCCTTCTTATAAGCCTTCTGTTTTTATCTCTTATCTCTCTTTCTCTATACATAAAAGTATTTAAGACCTCACCTCCTGTTACAGTATTATTAATAGTAAATAATTGTGTTACCATTATTGAATGACTAAATCAGTGGTGTTATAATAACATTATTATTATTTCTTTGATTGAAGGTGCTGCTGCAACTTATTTTAAGAGTTTGCGCGATTCTTCAAGTAGGGCTAAAACTGGGAAGTTAGAAAGACATGGCACCCTCTGTAGGAGACAAGGGAGGAGGAGAGATGTAAGTTTTCCCATTATGATGATCAACATCTACTATAATACAACTCTGCTTCGTGGAGTACAAATATCACACAACATATTTGTACTCTTCTCATTCTCTCTCTTCCCCCTGCCCCCTCTCTCTCCTTTCCCCCACGATGGCCATGTGAAAGATGTAAAACATTTGGCAAGTCAGAATTTTGAGAAAAGATAATGTCGGTTAATAAATCTCCTATCAGACATTTTAATGTGTAGTATTGCTGTAAATTTTTACTTCTCATTTGTATTTGGCTTGCCCTTCTGACTCACCAAAATGCTGCCTGACTCATAAAAATATGCTGCAATACTACACATTAAAATGTCTATTAAGATAGATCTATTATTACTGTGATATGACTTTGTTGTGGTTCAATTGTATCCTTGGTTCAAATTTTATTATCCTTAGTTTTTGGGTATGGTGACATACACATACTTGAATGAGTTTGAAACAAAGGAAAATAAGATTTAAACCAAGGATAAAACTGTACCGCAACAAATGCACCATTTACTTTGACTTTAACTATCGCACATGTTTTAATGTACTATTATTAAATGGCTCTGTCTCTCAAGGACTAGGAACTACCAAATTCACGAATTTGATTGGCTGAAATGGATCTTGAGTGTGGTCTAGATTTTCCCATCTAGACCGGCATCCACACCAATAATGTTTTGAAGCGAAAAAGTTGCAAACTAAATGCAAAATCATTGGCTGTTTTCATCTAACAATATTTATTCTTTAAGTGCCAAAAAGATGATGAGAAAAAAAAGTAAAGAGGACGAGCAAACTTTGGAAGAATTAAATTCGGCTCATCGCCATTCGCAAGCAAAACTACAGCCAGTTAGTACAACCAAGTTACATTAAACAAATTAAATTGTTCTTGTTTTTGCCATATAATAAACATATTATTAACCAAGCTAAGTTGGTCTGTATGGGAGAGTGTTGACCTCAGTCGTGTGTACAGATCTCACTGTGTTCAGTCTGTACTTACGACCTCGGTCAAGATTCTCCCATACCGACCTCCTGCCTGGTTAGTAAGAGCTAAATATTAATTCAGAACAGTCACTTGTGCATGGAATGTAACTCTTCTTTTTAAACGAAAGACAAAGTTCAAAAACAAAAAGTCAGTATTGTCTTCAATTTTTGTGCAGTAATACCTTACCAAAGTTGAAAATAAAGCTGTCTTAAATGAGAAGCCGTCTGATAATGTACATGTACCTTAGTTGGTCTGTAAACTGTAATAATAATAATAATAATAATAATAATTTTATTAATTTGTATTGCGCAAATATCAATCCAGAGAATTTTCATCTGCGCATCACATTACTCAACAAAATCCTAAAATCCTAAACATATTCAAATTAACAAAAAGTCTAATTTAGAATGACTAATTAATCTTAAAAATCCTGTATACAAGTCCTTCTCTATGAAAAGAATGAAAACAATAAATTAGCTGGGAAACGCCTTTTGAAATAAATGAGTTTTAAGAGCCTTCTTGAAAACATTAACTGAAGAAGGTATATTTCTAATATAATGGGGAAGATCGTTCCATAATTTAGGGGCCGCCATATAAAAAGATCGATCGCCAAGCGTGGAAAGAGACTTGCATGATGGGATGTTAAGAAGTACAACCAACTGTATCTATTGAAATGAATTTCCAGTCGACCTGGCTTGCTGGAGAGACATTATATTGGCCCTCGGTCTTTGCTGTCAAGACCTGGCAGATATTATGGTAATCCTGCCATATATTTTATTTAAAAGCTATGATATTTTCATTTTTTGCCCAGAAAATCCAGAGGAGACTTTCTTCTTTGAAAGGCATGCCATGGTCTGTGGAAAAGAAGAAGGAAATCGAGAAGGCAGTTGGCAGCATGGATTACACAAGTTCAGATGAGTCTGACTGGTCAGAAGATGAGAACGGCGAATCACGACATTCTGGCTTTCTTGTGAAAAAGTTGCCATGGGAACGGACTTGCTTAAAAAATGTAAAACAACGCCTTGATGAAGCCTACATGCGTGGGCTTAACCAGCGAGCAAGACAAAATCTTGCCATCAGGAGGGTTCATCATCTGCCATCTACACGACGTCCACCCATTGAACCCCTAGAGTGGGCAGTAAGGGTGCTTCCCACCACCAGACCTGCAATGGCTTCTTCTGGAAGTTCTCCTGGTGCCACACCTGCAGCAACTTCCCCTGGCATCAGACCAGCAACAACTTCCCCAAGCATCAGACCTGAAACAACTTCCCTCAGTACCAGACCTGTAATACCTTCCACTGCTGTCAGACCTACAACACCTACCACTGGTACCAGACCTGCAATACCTTCCACTGGTACCAGACCTGCAACACCTTCCACTGGTACCAGACCTTCCAAACTTTTACCTGGGAACAGATCTGAAAAAACTTCCCCAGGCACCCGGATTGCTGCTCTCTCCACCAGTACCACATGTGCAACTGCAACACCTCTCAGCAGCCGGACTGCGCGACCTTCACAGAGCACCAGGCTACATCTTTCTTCTAACAAAAAGAAGTCAAAAAAGAACACTTGCCAAAGGTCACCTGAATATTGACTTAAGTGATAAACACTGTTGTGCACAAGCTTTTATCCTTTCTATTTGTTCCAGTTAAGATTTAGAAGCCATGCCATGGAGAGCAAAAAGTAGATGATTTGCAGTGATTAGTTTGATAAATTTAAAATTTCATTCTTTTTTTACAATTAATTGTTTGTACCTTTGTAACCGTACTTGTGGGAGTAAAATTAAGCTATGCTCATTGATGATTATTTTATTTTCATAATCCTGAGAACATGACCAACTGATAACATTTTAGTTATGATGATTCCGTAATTTTCAGTAACGGATGTATTTTGAATAAATGGAGTAATGAAACAGAGCTGACACCACTTTGTAACAGATTTATTAATAGAATTGGGTGAACTCCCAGCCTTTTAAGACGAAAAAGCTCATGAAAATTCTCCCCCGTCTTCATAAAATATTTGAGCTGACTCTTGGTCGATTTTTGAGCTTCCTTCACATCAGTAGCAGGATAAAGTCGGGTTTGGGAGCGTGATTCTGGTAAACTTTGTAAAAAGAAAAATTAATGCTCTGTAAAGTAGCGTAAAGTAACCTTTACAGTGCCTTTAAGCTGGATTTGCGCTGTTGTTTAAAATCGACTTTACGACACATTTACGCTAACTTAACGTCAAGCGGTAAAGTGTTCTTTTACGCAACTTTACGCAATCTATTAAAGGTAGCGTAAAGCACAACTTTAGGTTTCGTAAAGTTAGCGTAAAGTCGCGTATATCCAAACTTTACGTCGCGTTTACGTGGCCTTTATGCCAACGTAAATTTGCTTTTTCATGCTGTGGTACTGGCTCATATGAACTCACTAACAGCATCGCGCTGTCACATTAAGGCATCACATATGAACTCACTTACCGCATCACGCCGCCACATTAAAGCATATCGAGATGCGTCCAACCAACCTCCTAAGTGAGTATACTAACAGAGAAATAACAACAACATGATATTATGTAAATTCTAGGAGAAACGTAGACTCGGAAAAAATCCGAGTCCCAGATGGGATTTGAACCCACGACCCTTCCTGATCTAGTCGGATGCTCTACCACTGAGCTACTGGAGACTCTG
>CM042754.1:1191052-1197915 GCA_022496165.2 Catalaphyllia jardinei | reverse complement strand
TAGATAGATAGATAGATAGATAGATAGATAGATAGATAGATCATGGATAGATAGATAGATAGATAGATAGATAGATAGATAGATAGATAGATAGATAGATAGATAGATAGATAGATAGATAGATAGATAGATAGAAAGATAGATAGATAGATATTTGCCGCCAGGTCTCTTAAGAGTTCTGCATGTCGTCATTAGACATGCCTTTACTAATATATTCCCGTTTCTTCCGTCTACAAGTTTGTTTGAACCTCTTCTTTTTGTCGCGCCGCCAGTAGTTGTCTCAGTTCAGGGTTTTTAGAAATTTTCTCCCCGAGGGATTGCAAGTTTCCTTTTTCTTTTTCGCATTCCTGATCGAAGCATTTGTTTTGTGATTTGCATTTAATTTTGCTGCTTCTTGCTTTCAATCCGGCTTTTTTGCATGCTTCCACCAAAGTTTCACTTATTAATTCAGACGCAACATCGATGCTAACATGTTTTACAGCTGCCTCTAACCTGGATTGAACTGTTTGTGATTTGAGACCATCCTTAAGTCTGTCCTTAGACTTGATATTCCAGAAAAGCCTATTATATTCGGTCAAGGTGAGTTCGGCTGATGTTTCAAGAGAGTCTCGGTAATTAATAAAGTTGGCTTTTATCGCAAATGATAGGTGACAGTGATCCGATAAATGTGGCATTAAGGGGTTACGATATTGTACCTTCCTTGGAATACTTTTTGATCCTATGACATAATCAACGACACTGCTACCTTTATAGTGAAAACAGGTCTTTTTACCTTCCAGGTCACTAACAATCCTGCCATTGAGGATTCGTAAATTTAACGCTGTGCATGTTTCTAACAAATTTCTCCCCCTAGCGTTCACGGTGCCTAAATCTTGTGACCGTCTTAAGCATTGTTCATCATTCTCATAATCCTCGGGGACATTCAGGAAAGTGTTGTCATCAACAAAGACTGTTTCCTGAATGCCAACCTTTCATGCATTAAAAATCGCCCTGAACAATTATGTCACCCTTTTGTGAAAATAAAAACATTTTTTCTTCTAATTCCCCAAATTAAATCTTCGCTGCTATTTCTTTCATAGTTTGGTGGGCTTAAATAAACTGTTCCAGATATATATCCTTTTGAAAGTTGAAGTAAGTTTTATCAAATTTACACCATATTATATTTTTGTTTTCAGACGGAGTGTAAGTGACTCCTTTAGCGAGTTTTTTATTTATATTCACGGATAGCCCCCGAGAGATTGGTTTCCCGATTGATTCCTACACTTGGTCATAGTTAATAGAGGGGAATGGTTATGAAACCCGACAAAGTCCTTTGTTGTATGTTTTTGTGCGCTTTTTTGGCCTTGACCCTGCACAAAACACAATAGTTGTTTACTCCGAACTGAGGAACTAACCAATAGAAACGTGTTGGTTACGTAACTCATGCATACTGTATTAGCACAAAACAAAAGATTGTGCAGGGTCGTAGACCTTCCAACATAAATCTTGTCATCTTTGTTTGCTCCTTTGATGTCTGCCGCTCTTCATAACCAGTCACCTCCATTAACTATGACTTGGTAAAATGTTTGAATTTACTTATATTCATCTTTTTTTCATAGGTTGCATGTGTTTCAACGTGTGCAAAAATGTCATGCTTGTTAATTATGCTTAAGAAATCGTTTGTTTTTAGTTTATTTCCAAGAATGCTACTGTTAAAACCATTCAAATTCCAGAAGCCTATTCGCAAGTGACGCGACACACGGAATGGGAAAAACAAAATGGAAAGGTACTACTTATCTCGTCATCATCTCGCTGTCTCTTAGACATCCTGCAGTTATGTTGAGCGCTTGTAATGGTTGATTATTGAAAAAGTTCCTTCTTCGGCGCTCGTTATAAGACTGTTCTCTCTGGGGACCAATTGGGACGCGCGCTAAGCCACGTCGATTTCTTAGCAAGCTTTCGAGGTTTCTGCCCCTAAGTCCTAGACGGTATTTGACGTTTTCCCTTAGCTCAAGGTCTGGATCCGCCACGGCCTCTAACGGCACAACTCTGACGAAATGTCCTCCTAAAAACACAACAATATTGCTGCTCCTTCCTTTCCGCTACTTGCCAAATAGAATTATGGGTAAATTACCCGAGTATAATCGAACAAATAACGAGCAAAGCGAAGTGAACACGAAAATTCCCGATTTTTGAAATGGCTGCCATGTTGTGACGTCGCATGGTTATCAAAACTGATAACGATCCCGGACTGTTTAATGCAATAATTAATGAACTTCTTTTTTTTCACGTTTGGCTAATAAGATTGGCAAAAACGGAAGATAATGAATGACATTGACCCATTCCATTCCAAACAATCTAGAAACTTAACCCCTGTTATTTTATAGCATGATGTAAAATCTTTCAGGGTTTAGAGACTTTCGGGAGGTTGGTTAAACCCTAGTTTGGTTGGTATCAGGAGAGGATGATGGTTGAGAGAGTCATGGAGAGTTAATTTTCCATATGTCGCAATTTAATTCCTCTTAAAATATTATTTGATACAGCATCCAGTTTTCACGCAGATAATTTTACTACATGCGTTGCTTTGATGGCTTTGATGGCAATGAAAATGCACGTATTAAACCGCGTTTTAGCTACCCTTTGGTTATGAGTAAAATTCGCTTTACATTCATCAGCGGATTCACGAAACGTTTAGCCGAATGCGAAGGAGCTAGGTTTCCGGAAAGATTGAGTGAATGTAAAAATACTGGGCTTTCCATGCTAAGATTTATGTAAGTGGTGTTATGTAAGTAGTGTTGCACCACATGATGTGTAAACCCACCTGAGAACAACTGCCCCAATGGAGAGCACATTTGATGAAGTGGGATTGCTGATTCTGCTGATTATATTTATTACTACCTAAAAAAGCTGTAATCTGGGCCTAACCGGGGGTCGAACCCAGGACATCTAGTACCCAAAGCGAGAATAATACCACTAGACTAACGGGTCAAATGTGGTTTAACGTAATGCAACAAAGGTCCTAATCTAACTCTCTCTGTTTAAGGTGTTTTCGTACTGGCGAAGAGAGTTACCACCCAACTCCGGCCTCTGGTTTTTCGCTTTTCATGTTTTTCGAGCAAAATAAAATAATGTGGCAAAAACCTTACGTAAGTCAAAATTTCATCCACACAATTAGATTGGATGAAAACAACTGTACAAAATGACTGCATGGAAGTCTCCTTGACGCAGTCGGTTAGCGCGCACGGCTGTTAACCGAAAAGTTGGTGGTTTAAGGCCACCCGGGGACGGTGTTTTTCTTTTGATATTTATTTTCTAAATAGTTAGTGTCAGGAGCCCATCCTGTTGGTATTATTTTCAGTTGTATTCCATCTAAGTAGGTCTTCATAGACATGCAGCCACCGCGTATAGATGTGACGTGAATAAACTTTTATTACTGTTATCGTGGTTGTTATTTTTCTTTTGACCATTGAAGAAAATGTGGCTATAATTTTTCATAAAAGGATACAATTTTGCCTATAATTGAATAATCCAATTGGTTCAATAATGTCTGCATTAAATCTTACATTTTTAGTCTTCAACTGTTTTTCGAATTAACGTAAAGTTACATCAGCTTTGTAACAGCTGCGCTCATTAATCGCCTGCTCCCGTGAGTGGATTAGTTAAATTACTTGAACATAACTGTATCTTTTCGTGATATAGTAAAAAAAGTTTGTTTCTATCTGAAAGCAAAACTTGACCTTAGTCAATCGTTTAGTTCTAGATTAAGGATATATGAGACATTTGAATCTAATACTGCCTTGCTCATTTGACGGTTGACGAGAAAAATATTGCGGTTTTGTCGGTTACTTTTCTGGCCATTCCACGTTTATCACCATCTAAACCCTCTGTTAACCCTAGAACAAGGAGAACTAAGTTTTTGAAAAACTTAAATACCGAGCATCGTGAGAAGTAGGCAACTGTCTACCTTCCGTCTTCGTGATCAAAAACAAAAAAAAAATGCAGTTCCCGATAAGCACTGCACAGAGTATATATTAGCATCTTACATTGGAAACCGGTTTTCGAAGTGTAGTAGCCATGACGTCCGCTTTACAAGCGGAAGGTCGCGGGTCGAGTCACGCCAGAATGCAGTTATAACTTGCTAACCAATTCCAGCCAAAAAACTCATCCGTGAACAGTTTTTTTTAATTTTTTTAATCCCTGAACAGTTGCAGGACCCCTTTGAAGAACACCTGTGATGAAGTATGACCCCTGCTAAAAATATATCATTATTAATTGGCCAAGAATTACTCTTATTTAATTATTTTTCCTTTCTTTATTTTATATTAATTCTGTGCAACTGTTGTTTACAGTGTGAATTAAAGAACTGGAGAGAATGTTTTGATTATTACTTTAAAAAAAAAGACTAACATTTTGGCCCTGTCCGGGAGTTGAACCCGGGACCTCCTAAGCAAGTGACGAGGCTAAAGCCCCGTGCCGCAGTTACAAATATACTGCATATCATTTGTTCATGTTTTATTGTCGTAATTAAATTTGCGCAGTAAACGTAATAAGCTCTTTTTATCCTTAGTTACGTTGGCATTACTAATTTCAAGAATTATCATCATCTCCTTATCCAACCTGTTTTTGTAAACCATACCTAAGGCCGACAAAACATTTGTTGCCGGCTGACGATAACTTTAATCATTTCATACACCTTTCTGAAATCAGTGTCATGAACGTGGTCTCACAAAGGAACCAAGTTTTTTTTGTTCAGTCCTGTCAGAGACACTCATGTAAGCTCCAGGCCCCTCTCCTCCACTCCCACCACTTTTGTTACATTAAGTCTTGCATTGTCAGTGCCTGGGTAATCTACACTGGAAATCTTTAAAAATTATCATATTTGACAAGAAGCTTTAAGGAACTTACAACCGGTTTGTCCATTTTCTTTCTTTGGTTTGGGAGGGCGACGCAGTACAGTGAAATCCCTTAATTAATAGTCAGCACAGCATTTAACAACTAGATACTTGTAATAATGAGCACACAATTTATCTTTTACAGATCCTACGTATACAGGCAGCATTTTCGCTTGCGCTCCTTTGCATCATTACGTTAAACTACACAATTTGTTCAATGTTCCTTGTAAAAATCTCAGTGCTTGGATGAATTTTCACTTAAAATATTTCCTGCTGTTTTACCAAAATATCTTCTCTATCCACCGTGCCCTGCATGTTAATTGGGGGAAGCCCTTGCGCTTCTTTGACACAAGCCTTGGCTTGAAATAACTGAGCGTATGTGGCACAAATTCAAAGTTCAATACAAGGTATATCTCGTAGTTAGTGAATAGCTAACAAAAAATTATGACGAACAGGTCGTACAAAGGTTCAAGGTTCAATAATACCTGACAAAGAAAATTAAAGAAACTCAGCTTAAGCAGTTTGAATAAAATCCAGCGAGAATAAGAAACTCCCAAGACGCTTTTCAGTAGAATAATAAGCCCTTTGCACGACCCGGTCACATGGTACAAAATTAAATATACTGATGACCAAGTTGCGCAGGGCGACTTCCAAAACAAAGGCAGGTGCATTGTTTTGAAAGTCCCACTGTGCGACTTGCTCACCAGTATATTTAATTGTACCATGTGATCGGGTCGTGCAAAGGGCCTATACTACTGATTAAACGCAGAATGATTAAAAGATGGTACATCCTCTCTTAACAACAGTCGTTTATAATAAAAGATACCATCTTTTCTTCCGCACTGAGGTCCGAGAAATCCTGT
This sequence comes from Catalaphyllia jardinei, assembly GCA_022496165.2. Classification (NCBI taxonomy): domain Eukaryota; kingdom Metazoa; phylum Cnidaria; class Anthozoa; order Scleractinia; family Caryophylliidae; genus Catalaphyllia; species Catalaphyllia jardinei. The sequence goes on along the minus strand of CM042754.1, from coordinate 1,192,181 downwards.
TGGGGTATTAACATTGAGGATCTTGGGGAAACAAAACTCACTGTTTCCTTTAACTTTGCGGCTAGTCATTAAGTGTATAGTGACAACTGTGTCAAACTGGAAAGCTAAACACTACGAAAAACGGCCCTAATATCCTACAAAGTCTTAATGAAAACTACCTTTAAGACTAACTAAGAAGAAACACAGGAAACATTTGATGCAAACAAAGAGCAAACACGTCATTCATAATATTAAAATTAATTATATTGTACATGGGAAAACTGAAAAAGCTCGAAAAAAGACTGGGAGCTACATTGCACTTCTAGAGCAAGAAGAACTAACGCTCTCTGGAAATTCACTAACTGAAAGTAGTATCTTATTGAGTGCGCTTTGAAAAAGCAATTGATTTTAAACTGTGACATTTTCAAGAAGAATTGGTGTTCCTGTTAAGCGGAATATTAAGTCATTCGCGTTGCCATGAAAATGGTCTCACATGAGATCTGGTTGGCTCAATTCACAGTATCATTACTGGTCTAGGTTTATATTGCTAGAGGCTTGAGCGATTACCCGAAACAGTTTATACAAAATATTGTCCTGTCGTTAACTGGCACATTGACCGTTGGAACAATTCAGTCCAACCAGTTGTTTCATTTGTAAAGATGTTGTGTGACGGATATAGAAACTGAATCACGCGAACTGAAGGTTTTAAAATTGAAAAGAAAAAAATTTCACAGTTATTTTTCGGCGTAAGTTGTAACATAGAGAGCCTGCAAGGAAAAACAAGTCCGGACTGGCTTCAAAACCCAAAGTCACTTTACACTGACTTCTGCGGCTTCATAAGTTAGTTAATCCAAGATCAGATTTTCTGCGGTTGAACCCGATGTTCAAGCACATCCGCTCAATACTCACGCACGTGTGATACAAGTGTGAATATTCTGCTCTTGGGACTTCAATTGAGGCCTGGTTATATAACAGTTCCTGTGGAATTATAAACGTTATTTTAAATGCATGCCTTGTTTAATTCCGCAATATCGATCTACCTTTCTCTCCATTACTTTAGTTCGGTCAATTTGAGTTTTATTCTTAATCTCTTTTTGATTCATTTGAATTTCAAAGTCCACTTGAAAGCCGGAGAATTACCTTAAGCTAA
>CM042754.1:1174029-1185565 GCA_022496165.2 Catalaphyllia jardinei | reverse complement strand
TTTTCAAACAGCCTTGCAGAATGGAGTAACTTTTAGAGCAAAGACAAGTTACATCGCGTACCATTTCAACACGACTTCGGCCTTCCTAGGAGCCATCTTTAAACTTGAATTCTCGTCTACAAGTTGCAAGGGAGATTTAATACATGTCACTAGTAGAGACACAGATAATTTTTTCACAATTTCTTTGGAAGAAGAAGATAAAATCAATTTCTATTACAAACGCGAAGATGGGGAATTCAACTTGCGAATATTTCTTTCTCATAACAAAACGTTTTGTGATGGGCAAAGACACAATATTGAGGTTAAAAGATATGGAAAGATAGTTACTTACAGCGCCGATGGTGGTGAGGAAATGCAGACTAAAGACAAAAATGTCAAAATAGCTATCTTTAGTAAACCAGATAAGATCACACTCGGAGGGTCCAATAACAAGTTTGATGGTTGCGTGTTCAGTGCATTGGTTCTTTTCCACTGGAAAACGGACTTAAGTAAGAATGTCAGTGTCAACATTATAGAACGCTATCTCAAGAGGGATCCCAGGGTTCATTCTACTGCCGTGTTTCCCGCAGCTTGCCCTAACTCTAAATCACCTACAAAAGGTGATTATGAAATACGAGGTAAGCTATAAAGTATTTTGTAAAATGATGTAGTTACCGGCCGCAGAAACGTTCCGTATAACCAATGACACATCATATTAAAACTGTTCATAAATTCTTTCGATAAACTTACAAAGTTTAGTAGCATTTCCCTTGTATGAAAAGGTTTTGCCTCCTCCCCCTTATCAAGATCTACAAAGGATTTTATTTGCAGACCATGCCAGCTGTAAATTAGTTCAGGACAGGTCGATATGTCTTCATTAACGTACAGTCCCCTCTGAAGTCCTGTCACCCCGTAGCTGAATGGGCCAGCCTCGATAAACTTTGTGCTGAAGTCACGCGCCCGTCTTAATTGCGAACATTGTCTGAACTCTAAAGACTGAAATCTTGTAGAAGATCCAAAAATGTTTTCACCATGCATAGCCGGTTCTAGTGAGAATGCAGTTTTATCGAATCGACAGAGCTATAGAACACCAATGCCGGATTAAAAATATGGATCTCACAAAGCTCTTAGGGCCTAAAAAGTATTCAGCATTATATATTTTTGTTTCTATACGTTTCAGAATGTACACGTTCCAATACTGACATTTCCATGACAACGGAGCGTGGTGTGATAGCCAGTCCCCAACCAATAGAATCAAGCCACATCAGTAGATGTTTATGGCGCATCACGGCACCACTTGAACACAAATTGAAGTTCACAGTGCTCTTTTATAACACCAGTGAGTTTGTATCCTGTTTTAAAAGTGAAGTCGTTGTCCATGACGGAACATCTACTGCTTCGAATGTTCTTGAACGATTCTGTTTCACCAAATCGTATACAGTGGTGTACACACGAGGACGTCATATGATGGTCGAAATGACTTTACCCAAGAGTATCTACCTTGATTTCATCGGCACTTATGAAGTCGCGAAAATGGACGAAGGTAAATCAAGTGATGATACCCTTGAAACTCTCTAGAACGGCCATCTTAAAGACGAAGGACAGTGAGGTAGTTGTGTAACATGTCACCGTTTTTTTTCGGGGTACAATATCTACATTAAAAAATGCCTATTGCGGCATATAAATACGGAATCCCAAAAAATATATCAAAATAAAAACTAAACAGAAACAAAGACCAACGGCGCTTGGTTCGGATAAAGTTTAGTGACCTTTTCCAATTAAAACTGTGGTTTTGCCGCAAAACGTTTGTCCGTCATTGATTAAATGGCCGTTGTCGAGATGTTATTTTGACAGTTGGGACACGTTTTTCAATAGTGGCTGTTGCCGGTGTACATAAATTAGAATAAGAGTGTATGTCCGCTAGGACCAAACAAAGGGGCCGCGTTATAGAGAGGTGGCTGTTATATGAAGTGGAGGTTTGACTATAATTTAATGGCAATGGTGCTGAGCATGAGTGAAACAATATATCAATGAACAGTATGAGTGCATAGTATGATGAAAACTACAGCTTTTTATCCTCTAACACCTAATCTTTATATACCATTGCCAGGCCCTTGCCCAAAAAACAAGAACCTATTGGACATGTCTGGAACATTGACGAGTCCAGATTTTCCACACAACTACGGATTTGAAGATGACTGCTCCTGGATCATATCGGTGCCAACAGGATATCACATTCTTCTTTCATTCGATATGGGTGACTTCAACATTCATTCATGTAACAAGAGCTGTGCCTGCGACTTCCTAGAAGTTCGAGCTGGAACAACTTCTAAAGGAAAATTTTTGGGAAAATTTTGCGGCGCTATCCCACCTTCTCCCATTTATGTTAGCGGACGCGAAAGCTTGCTTCGCTTCGTAACAAACAAAGTTACGGGCAACAAAGGATTTCGCACAACGTACAAAGCCATCCGAAGCCTTGCAGGTAAATGAACATATTGACATTTTGAGTCGCGATTTTTCTCTCACATATCTATGTCCATCAAGTCATTTTTCTTATCAATCTATTGCTCATCTTCGATGTCTGCGTGCATTCATCCACTAACTAGGATACATTATTTTTGTACTTATGCTAGTGACGATACTTATTAAAATCTCTGAGCGGTGCCTTGAACTTCAGTAAATTAATTTTTATGCCCAGCCACGTTTACAGCTGTCAACGGATATTCTGTACGTTCTCCCAAAATAAGAGGCACAATGACTACAAGATATTTTACGTTTTTAACTTATAAACCACAATGTCAGTACCTTTCAGTCAATCAAATCGCTTCAAAACATCACAAAATAAACCACTTGCATCTCTTAGAAAACAGATGGAACAGTCATGGAACAGTGATGACAATTTTATGTACAACTAATCTTTCATGCACCAACTGCATTAGTCTTTATTTTCTCTTGCTTCAGACGAATGCCCAAGGAACAGGACATTTACGGATCGTCGAGGATATGTCCATAGCCCAAGGTTTGGTTTAGATTACCCAGGCAACATGGAATGCATATGGAGAATCCGCGTTCCTGAAGAATTCACAGTTAGTTTTGTATTCTTAGCTCCGATCGATCTTGATCCAAACTGTACCGACTTTTTGGAAGTTAGAGATGGCCTGGATGTAACCAGTCCATTGCTGAATCGTTACTGTGGCTCTACTAAGTCTCCACCTACCATCTTTTCAAGCGGAAGAGCAATGTTTGTACGGTTTAAGTCTGACAGCTATCTTCGCGCTTTCGATGGCTCAAGCCGAGGATTTCGGGCCTCATACTTCGCTAAACGTGTCAAATCAGGTATGCTAAGATGCTATCCAGATTTAAAGTTTTTGCAGTTGGAAGGTCGACTGCAATACGAATGGTAGTGGCTGTTGTTGCCTCCATCACCAGCAAAATATCGTTAAACAAGCTAGCCCTCAGATATAAGAATAGCTGTTCCTTCTGCTCTACCGAGTCTTAATTTGCCCCCTGAGAAACGTATTGTTATGGTAAAGACTGGTTCAACTCCAAATGACGTACATTCATTTAATGGCCATTTTCACTGTTAACTTTTCTCATTTGCATTTTCATTTAATCCATTATAATCTAGGAATGTATGTGAGACTAATAAGCCCTCACTTCTTTTCTTATTCTTTCCCACTCTTTCTTTTTATCATTTTATTATTTTTTTCCTAACTTTATATTTTTCTATGAGTAATGACATCCACGTTGAATTGTGATGCAAATGAATGACTACTGATGTGATCCTTACGCTACTTAGGGTCACCTCAACCCACCTTCCCAACCTCCTTTGGACTAAGAACTAAAAGGTTTCTTTCTTCTTGCAGGTGCAGCAACCTTCTTCAAGACAAGTTTAACCTTAATACCTCTATTGGGTTTCCTTTTTAATTATTGTTAAATTCTCGAAACAAAATTCCTTCAGCAGTTTTCATTTGCAAAAATGTTGGTCGTAACACCATTTATAAAAAGGTCACTGAGTCAGTCAGTACGTCAGACCGTCATTCAGTGACCGTTCAGTCCTTCAATCTGTCATTCTATCAGTCTCTTGCGCGGGCAGTCTATCGATCTGTCCGTCAATCATGAATTAGTTAGCGGACGCAGGAGCCCATATGGGCTCCTGGCGGACGACAATAGAACATGACTGTGCAGTTACTGAGTTGCTGCTCAAGCTCAGCAAGAGAAGGAGATCATTCATGTGATAAAGACTTAATTTAGCTGGACACTTAACTCATTGAAACCAAATAAAGGCGCTCTTGTTTAAATCATTGCTGTGACCGGTCTAGTGAGCACAGCCACGCGCAAAATTTATCCAGAAAGCCAAAAACAAGTTCTAAGAGTGCAGAAAAGCAAAGCAAATCAGATCAGCTATTTGGAGGTTGATTTCGAATTCGGAGCAGCGATAACTTGGCCCCAGGTCGCTCATCTGTATCAATAAATAGGTCTTAACTAGATGACACTTTTCACAAATAAATGTCACTTGTATCTGACTGAATTCTGTACATGTTTCACTCATGAATGCCCATGGAACCGGATGACTAGCTTTCTTTGAGCTAAAAAACAAATACGCATCACGGCGTAATAATTCGGAACAACAGTACAAAGGTTTTAAGCCCATTTATGAATAACTAACCATTGTTTCGTTTTGCGCCATAAGATACCTGTAGTTGGAGGTATGTCTTCAGAGTATCCTTAATCTTATTCGTCCTTGTCAAATTGTTGCCACACAAAGACAAAGTGTTTCGAAATTTATAAAGGACCAATATAAAGGATATTGAGACAGCAAAGTAAGTGTTGAGAATCTCTCTATCATTCGGTGCTTACTCGTACTTGACTACCATATGATATTGTAGACGAGCACTGCACTCACAACCGGGAGTTATATTTTTCTGTAGCTTTGTGCCAACCATTGTTCTCGTCTGCAGCACATGAATCCCACTCTCAGAGTTTACTTTCTGCTGGCCGTTCTTTACAAGGGTAAGTTAGAAATTTCAGTTGATGTCTCTATTATTTATGCGCATAGCCATAACGAATTCGCTTCTTTACTTAGTGGTTCGGCAGTGTTACATGGATGAATGAGTAAACCTTCAATATCAGTTAGCAACTAATTTATTCAAGAATAAATTAACTCATAATTATTTGCAAGCTCGAGAAACTCAAGGCTTAGTACAATTAGCCCGCAGTGCAGGTTTATTTTGGTTTATTTTTTTCGTATTAAAGCCGCCATCTTGGATTTTAATTGGATGCTTGACCGTTAGAGGCAGTGCAATATTTTCTCGCTCCAATCCTCCACAGTTACCAAATCTAAGATGGAGGCATCGAGTAAAACCCATATATTCCTTGTTTCATACTAACTCCCTATATATCAGAAAAAACAGCTTGCACAAGTTCAAACATAAAATGCAAGCAACAACTGACACCAATCCACCGTAAGGAAAAAGATGGCGACTGGTACATTTTACCTATAATGCTTTGCGCACGAAAACTCTAAAAGAGCGTATGAAAACACAAAGAAAAATTGTAATGCATATAAACTGGACAAGAGCAATGCTGTTAGTATAGGAACGACTGCCATTAAACCACATCTTTCTATTAGCCCAGTGGGCTTAGTTTGGTTCGCAAGGTATCGAGATAAAATGTACAGCCGCCATCTTTTTTCTTACGGTGGATTGGTGTCAGTTGTTGCTTGCATTTTATGTTTGAACTTGTGCAAGCTGTTTTTTCTGATATATAGGGAGTTAGTATGAAACAAGGAATATATGGGTTTTACTCGATGCCGCCATCTTGGATTTTAATTGGATGCTTGACCGTTAGAGGCAGTGCAATATTTTCTCGCTCCAATCCTCCACAGTTACCAAATCTAAGATGGAGGCTTTAATACGAAAAAAATAAACCAAAATAAACCTGCACTGCGGGCTAATTGTACTAAGCCTTGAGTTTCTCGAGCTTGCAAATAATTATGAGTTAATTTATTCTTGAATAAATTAGTTGCTAACTGATATTGAAGGTTTACTCATTCATCCATGTAACACTGCCGAACCACTAAGTAAAGAAGCGAATTCGTTATGGCTATGCGCATAAATAATAGAGACATCAACTGAAATTTCTAACTTACCCTTGTAAAGAACGGCCAGCAGAAAGTAAACTCTGAGAGTGGGATTCATGTGCTGCAGACGAGAACAATGGTTGGCACAAAGCTACAGAAAAATATAACTCCCGGTTGTGAGTGCAGTGCTCGTCTACAATATCATATGGTAGTCAAGTACGAGTAAGCACCGAATGATAGAGAGATTCTCAACACTTACTTTGCTGTCTCAATATCCTTTATATTGGTCCTTTATAAATTTCGAAACACTTTGTCTTTGTGTGGCAACAATTTGACAAGGACGAATAAGATTAAGGATACTCTGAAGACATACCTCCAACTACAGGTATCTTATGGCGCAAAACGAAACAATGGTTAGTTATTCATAAATGGGCTTAAAACCTTTGTACTGTTGTTCCGAATTATTACGCCGTGATGCGTATTTGTTTTTTAGCTCAAAGAAAGCTAGTCATCCGGTTCCATGGGCATTCATGAGTGAAACATGTACAGAATTCAGTCAGATACAAGTGACATTTATTTGTGAAAAGTGTCATCTAGTTAAGACCTATTTATTGATACAGATGAGCGACCTGGGGCCAAGTTATCGCTGCTCCGAATTCGAAATCAACCTCCAAATAGCTGATCTGATTTGCTTTGCTTTTCTGCACTCTTAGAACTTGTTTTTGGCTTTCTGGATAAATTTTGCGCGTGGCTGTGCTCACTAGACCGGTCACAGCAATGATTTAAACAAGAGCGCCTTTATTTGGTTTCAATGAGTTAAGTGTCCAGCTAAATTAAGTCTTTATCACATGAATGATCTCCTTCTCTTGCTGAGCTTGAGCAGCAACTCAGTAACTGCACAGTCATGTTCTATTGTCGTCCGCCAGGAGCCCATATGGGCTCCTGCGTCCGCTAACTAATTCATGATTGACGGACAGATCGATAGACTGCCCGCGCAAGAGACTGATAGAATGACAGATTGAAGGACTGAACGGTCACTGAATGACGGTCTGACGTACTGACTGACTCAGTGACCTTTTTATAAATGGTGTTACGACCAACATTTTTGCAAATGAAAACTGCTGAAGGAATTTTGTTTCGAGAATTTAACAATAATTAAAAAGGAAACCCAATAGAGGTATTAAGGTTAAACTTGTCTTGAAGAAGGTTGCTGCACCTGCAAGAAGAAAGAAACCTTTTAGTTCTTAGTCCAAAGGAGGTTGGGAAGGTGGGTTGAGGTGACCCTAAGTAGCGTAAGGATCACATCAGTAGTCATTCATTTGCATCACAATTCAACGTGGATGTCATTACTCATAGAAAAATATAAAGTTAGGAAAAAAATAATAAAATGATAAAAAGAAAGAGTGGGAAAGAATAAGAAAAGAAGTGAGGGCTTATTAGTCTCACATACATTCCTAGATTATAATGGATTAAATGAAAATGCAAATGAGAAAAGTTAACAGTGAAAATGGCCATTAAATGAATGTACGTCATTTGGAGTTGAACCAGTCTTTACCATAACAATACGTTTCTCAGGGGGCAAATTAAGACTCGGTAGAGCAGAAGGAACAGCTATTCTTATATCTGAGGGCTAGCTTGTTTAACGATATTTTGCTGGTGATGGAGGCAACAACAGCCACTACCATTCGTATTGCAGTCGACCTTCCAACTGCAAAAACTTTAAATCTGGATAGCATCTTAGCATACCTGATTTGACACGTTTAGCGAAGTATGAGGCCCGAAATCCTCGGCTTGAGCCATCGAAAGCGCGAAGATAGCTGTCAGACTTAAACCGTACAAACATTGCTCTTCCGCTTGAAAAGATGGTAGGTGGAGACTTAGTAGAGCCACAGTAACGATTCAGCAATGGACTGGTTACATCCAGGCCATCTCTAACTTCCAAAAAGTCGGTACAGTTTGGATCAAGATCGATCGGAGCTAAGAATACAAAACTAACTGTGAATTCTTCAGGAACGCGGATTCTCCATATGCATTCCATGTTGCCTGGGTAATCTAAACCAAACCTTGGGCTATGGACATATCCTCGACGATCCGTAAATGTCCTGTTCCTTGGGCATTCGTCTGAAGCAAGAGAAAATAAAGACTAATGCAGTTGGTGCATGAAAGATTAGTTGTACATAAAATTGTCATCACTGTTCCATGACTGTTCCATCTGTTTTCTAAGAGATGCAAGTGGTTTATTTTGTGATGTTTTGAAGCGATTTGATTGACTGAAAGGTACTGACATTGTGGTTTATAAGTTAAAAACGTAAAATATCTTGTAGTCATTGTGCCTCTTATTTTGGGAGAACGTACAGAATATCCGTTGACAGCTGTAAACGTGGCTGGGCATAAAAATTAATTTACTGAAGTTCAAGGCACCGCTCAGAGATTTTAATAAGTATCGTCACTAGCATAAGTACAAAAATAATGTATCCTAGTTAGTGGATGAATGCACGCAGACATCGAAGATGAGCAATAGATTGATAAGAAAAATGACTTGATGGACATAGATATGTGAGAGAAAAATCGCGACTCAAAATGTCAATATGTTCATTTACCTGCAAGGCTTCGGATGGCTTTGTACGTTGTGCGAAATCCTTTGTTGCCCGTAACTTTGTTTGTTACGAAGCGAAGCAAGCTTTCGCGTCCGCTAACATAAATGGGAGAAGGTGGGATAGCGCCGCAAAATTTTCCCAAAAATTTTCCTTTAGAAGTTGTTCCAGCTCGAACTTCTAGGAAGTCGCAGGCACAGCTCTTGTTACATGAATGAATGTTGAAGTCACCCATATCGAATGAAAGAAGAATGTGATATCCTGTTGGCACCGATATGATCCAGGAGCAGTCATCTTCAAATCCGTAGTTGTGTGGAAAATCTGGACTCGTCAATGTTCCAGACATGTCCAATAGGTTCTTGTTTTTTGGGCAAGGGCCTGGCAATGGTATATAAAGATTAGGTGTTAGAGGATAAAAAGCTGTAGTTTTCATCATACTATGCACTCATACTGTTCATTGATATATTGTTTCACTCATGCTCAGCACCATTGCCATTAAATTATAGTCAAACCTCCACTTCATATAACAGCCACCTCTCTATAACGCGGCCCCTTTGTTTGGTCCTAGCGGACATACACTCTTATTCTAATTTATGTACACCGGCAACAGCCACTATTGAAAAACGTTTGTCCGTCATTGATTAAATGGCCGTTGGTCTTTGTTTCTGTTTAGTTTTTATTTTGATATATTTTTTGGGATTCCGTATTTATATGCCGCAATAGGCATTTTTTAATGTAGATATTGTACCCCGAAAAAAAACGGTGACATGTTACACAACTACCTCACTGTCCTTCGTCTTTAAGATGGCCGTTCTAGAGAGTTTCAAGGGTATCATCACTTGATTTACCTTCGTCCATTTTCGCGACTTCATAAGTGCCGATGAAATCAAGGTAGATACTCTTGGGTAAAGTCATTTCGACCATCATATGACGTCCTCGTGTGTACACCACTGTATACGATTTGGTGAAACAGAATCGTTCAAGAACATTCGAAGCAGTAGATGTTCCGTCATGGACAACGACTTCACTTTTAAAACAGGATACAAACTCACTGGTGTTATAAAAGAGCACTGTGAACTTCAATTTGTGTTCAAGTGGTGCCGTGATGCGCCATAAACATCTACTGATGTGGCTTGATTCTATTGGTTGGGGACTGGCTATCACACCACGCTCCGTTGTCATGGAAATGTCAGTATTGGAACGTGTACATTCTGAAACGTATAGAAACAAAAATATATAATGCTGAATACTTTTTAGGCCCTAAGAGCTTTGTGAGATCCATATTTTTAATCCGGCATTGGTGTTCTATAGCTCTGTCGATTCGATAAAACTGCATTCTCACTAGAACCGGCTATGCATGGTGAAAACATTTTTGGATCTTCTACAAGATTTCAGTCTTTAGAGTTCAGACAATGTTCGCAATTAAGACGGGCGCGTGACTTCAGCACAAAGTTTATCGAGGCTGGCCCATTCAGCTACGGGGTGACAGGACTTCAGAGGGGACTGTACGTTAATGAAGACATATCGACCTGTCCTGAACTAATTTACAGCTGGCATGGTCTGCAAATAAAATCCTTTGTAGATCTTGATAAGGGGGAGGAGGCAAAACCTTTTCATACAAGGGAAATGCTACTAAACTTTGTAAGTTTATCGAAAGAATTTATGAACAGTTTTAATATGATGTGTCATTGGTTATACGGAACGTTTCTGCGGCCGGTAACTACATCATTTTACAAAATACTTTATAGCTTACCTCGTATTTCATAATCACCTTTTGTAGGTGATTTAGAGTTAGGGCAAGCTGCGGGAAACACGGCAGTAGAATGAACCCTGGGATCCCTCTTGAGATAGCGTTCTATAATGTTGACACTGACATTCTTACTTAAGTCCGTTTTCCAGTGGAAAAGAACCAATGCACTGAACACGCAACCATCAAACTTGTTATTGGACCCTCCGAGTGTGATCTTATCTGGTTTACTAAAGATAGCTATTTTGACATTTTTGTCTTTAGTCTGCATTTCCTCACCACCATCGGCGCTGTAAGTAACTATCTTTCCATATCTTTTAACCTCAATATTGTGTCTTTGCCCATCACAAAACGTTTTGTTATGAGAAAGAAATATTCGCAAGTTGAATTCCCCATCTTCGCGTTTGTAATAGAAATTGATTTTATCTTCTTCTTCCAAAGAAATTGTGAAAAAATTATCTGTGTCTCTACTAGTGACATGTATTAAATCTCCCTTGCAACTTGTAGACGAGAATTCAAGTTTAAAGATGGCTCCTAGGAAGGCCGAAGTCGTGTTGAAATGGTACGCGATGTAACTTGTCTTTGCTCTAAAAGTTACTCCATTCTGCAAGGCTGTTTGAAAATGAATTAAAAAATTAATTTATTGATCGAAATAAGCCTACATATATGTTGTAGATAACTCCAAACCATGTCAGTCAGTTGACTCACTGTACTGATGTGGACAGACAATTCACTAAGATTAAATTTATTATTATTATTGTTATTATTGTTATTGTTATTATTATTATTATTATTATTGTTTCCAAAAAGACGTAGGGCGCAAAACATTTTGAGTTAATTGCAAAGAACTGGGAAAAATGTAATTGCAGTACAAAATTTGTCGATTGATGTCAAACGCTGAAAAAACAAACTAACACTTCTTAAAGTAAGGTAAATTTTGTCGCGATTGGCCTAGAAGGTATGACAATTTGTATTCAACTTTTACTTTAACTAGACCAGTGTTTTATTATTATTATTAGTATTATTATTGTTATTATTATCACCATCACCATCACTATTACTATTACTATTACTATTGCTATTGCTATTGCTGTTGCTATTGCTATTGCTATTGCTATTGCTATTGCTATTGCT
>CM042754.1:1153232-1170732 GCA_022496165.2 Catalaphyllia jardinei | reverse complement strand
TAAACAAACATAACAAAGGGAGGTGTAAATACTTAATTAGAAAGACCGACTAACAATTTTTCCATGTAGTTCTTTTTTTGCTTTTGTTTGTGTTGCCATAAAGTGGTCGGTTTTAATAACTACTTCTGAAATCGCTGATGATCGACAGAATTAGAATTGTACCGAAAGCTTTCTTAGGATAAAAAAGCATTCGTTTGAATATATTTTGCTTTTAAAGTGAAATACATTTTTACTCTTTAATTATAAAAGAGAAATGTGTACTGAAATTACCAGTCAAAACAATGTTTCGAGTCAATAGCCAATGACCATTTCACCAGAAATAACCCCAAGTGTTTACTTCAAATGCCATCTGACGAAACATTTCAAAGTTCTGATCCCTGATTTTAGTTTCAGCGGGGTTTGGGGCTGAGCGTAACAATATGCTAGAGTTACGGTGAAGGAAAATTAACTGAGGTAAAAGATGTGCTTCTTTTTTTTCTCCCAATGCCCAAAAAGAAAGAAAATCATTACAGCTTCCCCAAGAAATTCATATCGATGGAGCGTTTTGCTGCGTTCTATTTTTCATGCATGGAAAACTGCTTCTGCAAATTCGAATTTTAGCCGATCTGCCAAACGTATACTGTGGAAATCGCCAGTTAGGTCTTATCTCTCAAGAACGGCAACAGCAAATAATCTGCCATTCACGAGATTAGTTTTCAATTATTCACAATAATTTAACATTTCTGCGAGTGAGTTCATTCGTATTTTCGTTCTTTCCATCCTTTTTCTCTTGTTTTCTTGTTTTTCTTGCACTAATTAATCATGAAATAATCGAACTGCAGTGAGTGATTTTATGGTAAGATTACTTTTCTTCCAAAAACATTTCATTCGCAAACATGCCAGTTGTTTGGTAGCTCAATGTTGGAAAACCTTAACGAATCAGGTTGTGAGCATTTTGCAAAAATTTGCTTCTCATTTAAAAAAGTAATCAAACCTATTCCTGGTTTCTGCCTAAGATTAACTCAGTCAACGACTTACCCGCCAGCCAGATTGTAAACTGGTACCAAAGACTTCCTCTTCTCATCTTGAAACTAAACTTTTATTGATTAGAGTGCGAGATTCATGCGCTGAGATTATGGTAATCCCGAATTCACGTGCCATAATAAATAAAAAGAAGACATCCGAGCAACAAAGTGATTGACAAATGTCCTTAGGCGCCAGAGAGGTATCCAGCTGACATTAAATATTATAATGAGGCGTTCTCCGCCAGAACTGAAAAACAATTTTAAAATAGATATTAATTATTTAGTTGTGAGTTTAAATGACAGCTTCAACGAAATTTTGGAACATATGAATCTCTTCGCCTGCATCTCTTAATATAAATATGTTTTAAATAACAACTATTTTCACGTTTTCTTTCATTTTCAGACTACAAAGCAGGTAATTTGAATGTTTCAGTTACTTTTCTTTCACACTTCAGGTCTATTTCTATTATTTTCGCCTTGATGCATTTTTAAAAGTCTTATTTAAATAGAGCTTCACTGTAATTATACATTGGAAGCGTGATAAAGTTTTGGCTTATTTATTATGCCGGTGAAGATTAACCTTCGGTTTCCACGTTTAATCCACGGAGCGCTTTCAGCCTAAACGTAATTCTTGTCACTATTATTGTTCTTTTAGAGATGTGAAACTGTTGAGCGGAATTTATTTAACTGAACCAAGTCTTAGCTTAAGGTAATTCTCCGGCTTTCAAGTGGACTTTGAAATTCAAATGAATAAAAAAGAGATTAAGAATAAAACTCAAATTGACCGAACTAAAGTAATGGAGAGAAAGGTAGATCGATATTGCGGAATTAAACAAGGCATGCATTTAAAATAACGTTTATAATTCCACAGAAACTGTTATATAACCAGGCCTCAATTGAAGTCCCAAGAGCAGAATATTCACTCTTGTATCACACGTGCGTGAGTATTGAGCGGATGTGCTTGAACATCGGGTTCAACCGCAGAAAATCTGATCTTGGGCGCTTCAATGATTAACTAACTTATGAAGCCGCAGAAGTCAGTGTAAAATGACTTTGGGTTTTGAAGCCAGTCCGGACTTTTTTTTTCCTTGCAGGCTCTCTATGTTACAACTTACGCCGAAAAATAATTGTGAAATTTTTTTTCTTTTCAATTTTAAAACCTTCAGTTCGCGTGATTCAGTTTCTATATCCATCACCCAACATCTTTACAAATGAAACAACTGGTTGGACTGAATTGTTCCAACGGTCAATGTGCCAGTTAACGACAGGACAATATTTTGTATAAACTGTTTCGGGTAATCGCTCAAGCCTCTTGCAATATAAACCTAGACCAGTAATGATACTGTGAATTGAGCCAACCAGATCTCATGTGAGACCATTTTCATGGCAACGCGAATGACTTTATGTTCCGCCTAACAGGAACATCAATTCTTCTTGAAAATGTCACAGTTTAAAATCAGTTGCTTTTTCAAAGCGCACTCAATAAGATACTACTTTCAGTTAGTGCATTTCCAGAGAGCGTTAGTTCTTCTTGCTCTAGAAGTGCAATGTAGCTCCCAGTCTTTTTTCGAGCTTTTTCAGTTTTCCTACGTACAATATAATTAATTTTAATATTCTGAATGACGTGTTTGCTCTTTGTTTGCATCAAATGTTTCCTGTGTTTCTTCTTAGTTAGTCTTAAAGGTAGTTTTCATTAAGTTTAGTTGATGGATAATTTAGACGTTGTAGGATATTAGGGCCGTTTTTCGTATTGGGACTTCGAAAACAATGCACCTGCCTTTGTTTTGGAAGTCCCCCAGTGCAACTTGCTCATCAGCATATTTAATTTTGTACTATGTGACCGGGTCGTGCAAAGGGCTTATTATTCTACTTAAAAGCGTCTTGGGAGCTTCTTATTCTCGCTGGATTTTATTCAAACTGCTTAAGCTGAGTTTCTTTAATTTTCTTTGTTAGATATTATTGAACCTTGAACCTTTGTACGACCTGCTCGTCATAATTTTTTTGTTAGCTATTCACTAACTACGAGATATACCTTGTATTGAACTTTGAACTTGTGCCACATACGCTCAGTTATTTCAAGCCAAGGCTTGTGTCAAAGAAGCGCAAGGGCTTCCCCCAATTAACATGCAGGGCACGGTGGATAGAGAAGATATTTTGGTAAAACAGCAGTAAATATTTTAAGTTAAAATTCATCCAAGCACTGAGATTTTTACAAGGAACATTGAACAAATTGTGTAGTTTAATGTAATGATGCAAAGGAGCGCAAGCGAAAATGCTGCCTGTATACGTAGAATCTGTAAAAGATAAATTGTGTGCCCATTATTACAAGTATCTAGTTGTTAAATGCTGTGCTGACTATTAATTAAGGGATTTCACTGTACTGCGTCGCCCTCCCAAACCAAAGAAAGAAAATGGACAAACCGGTTGTAAGTTCCTTAAAGCTTCTTGTCAAATATGATAATTTTTAAAGATTTCCAGTGTAGATTGCCTAGGCACTGACAATACAAGACTTAATGTAACAAAAGTGGTGGGAGTGGAGGAGAGGGGCCTGGAGCTTACATGAGTGTCTCTGACAGGACTGAACAAACAAAACTTGGTTCCTTTGTGAGACCACGTTCATGACACTGATTTGAGAAAGGTGTATGAAATGATTAAAGTTATCGTCAGCCGGCAACAAATGTTTTGTCGGCCTTAGGTATGGTTTACAAAAACAGATTGGATGAGGAAGATGATGATAATTCTTGAAATTAGTAATGCCAACTTAACTAAGGATAAAAAGAGCTTATTACGTTTACTGCGCAAATTTAATTACGACAATAAAACATGAACAAATGATATGCAGTATATTTGTAACTGCGGCACGGGGCTTAATCCTCGTCACTTGCACATTAACTGATCACTGAGCACAGAGCACAGAACGTCCCCGGGTTGGCTTGAATCACCAATCTTTCGGCTAACAGCCGAACGCGCTAACCGGTTGCGCCACGCAGACTTCTAACAACTTGGTACAATTTTTATCAGATTTACTTGAGTGGATGAAATTTTACCTTGCGTATCAGGCTTCTGCTGTGTTAATTTATCTTGTTCGAAAGACATGAAAAGCGAAAAACCTGGGGAGCTGGGTAATAACTGTCTTGGATAATGATATAACACATAACAGGTGTTATAGTACCAGTTGCGCGCAGAGAGCCAGATTAAGACTGTAAAATAACAATTTGTCATATCTGGCCTGTTGGTCTAGTGGCATGATTCTCGCTTAGGGAGGTCCCGGGTTCAACTCCCGGACAGGGCCAAAATGTTAGTCTTTTTTTTAAAGTAATAATCAAAACATTCTCTCCAGTTCTTTAATTCACACTGTAAACAACAGTTACACAGAATTAATATAAAATAAAGAAAGGAAAAATAATTCAGAATAAGAGTAATTCTTGACCAATTAATAATGATATATTTTTAGCAGGGGTCATACTTCATCACAGGTGTTCTTCAAAGGGGTCCTGCAACTGTTCAGGGATTAAAAAAATTAAAAAAAAACTGTTCACGGATGAGTTTTTTGGCTGGAATTGGTTAGCAAGTTATAACTGCATTCTGGACGGACTCGACCCACGACCTTCCGCTTGTAAAGCGGACGTCATGGCTACTACACTTCGAAAACCGGTTTCCAATGTAAGATGCTAATATATACTCTGTGCAGTGCTTATCGGGAACTTCATTTTTTTTGTTTTTGATCACGAAGACGGAAGGCAGACACTTGCCTTCTTCTCACGATGCTCGGTATTTAAGTTTTTCAAAAACTTAGTTCTCCTTGTTCTAGGGTTAACAGAGGGTTTAGATGGGGTTAAACGTGGAATGGCCAGAAAAGTAACCGACAAAACCGCAATATTTTTCTCGTCAACCGTCAAATGAGCCAGGCAGTATTAGATTCAAATGTCTCATATATCCTTCATCTAGAACTAAACGATTGACTAAGGTCAAGTTATGCTTTCAGATAGAAACAAACTTTTTTTACTATATCACGAAAAGATACAGTTATGTTCAAGTAATTTAACTAATCCACTCACGGGAGCAGGCGATTAATGAGCGCAGCTGTTACAAAGCTGATGTAACTTTACGTTAATTCGAAAAACAGTTGAAGACTAAAAATGTAAGATTTAATGCAGACATTATTGAACCAATTGGATTATTCAATTATGGGCAAAATTGTATCCTTTTATAAAAAATTATAGCCACATTTTCTTCAATGGTCAAAAGAAAAGTAACTACCGCGATCACAGTAATAAAAGTTTATTCACGTCACATCTATACGCGGTGGCTGCATGTCTATGAAGACCTACTTAGATGGAATACAACTGAAAATAATACTAACAAGATGGGCTCCTGACACTAACTATTTAGAAAATAAATATCAAAAGAAAAACACCGTCCCCGGGTGGCCTTAAACCACCAACTTTTCGGTTAACAGCCGTGCGCGCTAACCGACTGCGTCAAGGAGACTTCCATGCAGTCATTTTGTACAGTTGTTTTCATCCAATCTAATTGTGTGGATGAAATTTTGACTTACGTAAGGTTTTTGCCACATTATTGTATTTTGCTCGAAAAACATGAAAAGCGAAAAACCAGAGGCCGGAGTTGGGTGGTAACTCTCTTCGCCAGTAAGAAAACACCTTAAACAGAGAGAGTTAGATTAGGACCTTTGTTGAATTACGTTAAACCACATTTGACCCGTTAATCTAGTGGTATTATTCTCGCTTTGGGTGCTAGATGTCCCGGGTTCGACCCCCGGTTAGGCCCAGATTACAGCTTTTTTAGGTAGTAATTAATATAATCAGCAGAATCAGCAATCCCAATTCATCAAATGTGCTCTCCATTGGGGCAGTTGTTCTCAAATGGGTTTACACATCATGTGGTGCAACACTACTTACATAACACCAGAATACCGGGCAGTGGAGATGTCGAACCCTGTATCTGTGTTTGTCCTTTCAGATTTGAATTGTCTTCTGAAAATTCACCAAAATTTCAAACGCACTCAAGGGTTTCATGTTACAGTTCAGGTATCTCATGAGGTTTTATTGTTGTTTTTTCATAATGATACAGCAATTAAATTTCCTTTTTTGGATTTTCAAGAAACCAGAGCTATTCATATTTGCTAATGAATTTTTAACTGATACACTTAGAGATTGCATTAATAGAACAATAGTGACAAAAAAAACAAGCAAAGTTGCAAACTACATTAAGACAAGCATGTCCTGTCTTACAAAGTAAAAATACTTCAAATTAATTCAATGATTCAAAGTAATTATTGTTAGCCATGTCTTTAATTTGATATGGTATTTTTGGTTCTTTTGTTGTTGCCCAGATTCTTTATCATGATCTAAAACTGCATGTGATGTAAGAGTTTACCAATAAAGTAACCATTCATAAATTGACCATGTGCCGGATCATTCCCCATCAACAAAGCACATCATCATGAGACAATGTCATGGGGCAGGATGCATGCGCGTCATCATTCATAACCAAATCATAAATAATTCAAATAAATCTACGTTAGGCGATTGGTAGCACACCTATGAAGATTATGGTACAAATATAAGGCTTCCCGCCAGTTTTGGGGATTTGAAAGTCCCTCAGCTTGAAAGGCATACTGAAAATACTCCTGATATTCATTGGTGCTCTCTGCAAGGGGAAGGTAATTCTCTGTAATAACGTCGCACTGCTGTGGACTCACGGGAACAAGAAAATCCTCAGTACCGCGCAGTTCAGGTAGGTAAAACAACTCATTGGGTCTTCCTTTTACAGTATCATGAGGTGACTCTCTGATGTAGTGGGTTTTCCAGCGTTCTTTCAACCTGTCCAAATCTTGCTGAATCAGTCTGGCAAAACAGAACCACAAGATTTCCATCTGTAGTTCATTACCAGTGGTGAATACTTGTTGTTCCAGCAAGTCCTTGAAGAAATTGATCCACCAAGTAGTTAAGTATGCCACATGTTCCTGTAGCCTGATAAACAGCTAGGTCCATCTAATCCCTCCTGTATTTTAGCTCTGATATCCTGGTTGTTGGAATCCAACAATTTACGTCGTCGAAGGCCAAGTGACTTGAATCTCTTCTTGAGAGTTCGAAGACTCATTTCTATTCCGTGGTATCTGAGCAAAAAGCACAGAATAACTTCGTATTCGTATCCTTCGTTGGAATAATATTTGAGTGCTTGTGTTTCTTCATCAAGTTTTGCACCGCAGGTAGCAAACAATTTACTGTAAAGCGTCACTGTTGCTGTACAAACATTTTAGTGACGGTATCCAGTTTCCCGCCGCCATCTTGAAAAGTACATAGTAAACTTCTGAAGTAGCAGGTAAGAGTGGGGCATTTAGAATTCGGAGTGACTTTAGAATTTAGAGTGAGTTTTTAGAATTCGGAGTGAGTTTTTTGAATTCGGAGTGAGTATTTTTTTAATTCGGAGTGGTTTTTTAGAATTCTGAGTGAGTTTTTTTTCAATTCGGAGTGAGTTTTTTTTAATTCGGAGTGAGTTATTAGAATTCGGAGTGAGTTATTTAAATTCGGAGTGAGGTTTAGAAGTGGTAATGTAGTTTAGAATTCGGAGTGCACTTGTAGGCCACCGTACCATTTTCTAAATATATGCTCCCTAATGAACCTCACATTTGCCTTGATGGGCACTTAATTGAAAGAGTCAATAGCTACAAATGTCTAGGTGTTCAGGTGAATGAAACCATCTCGGGGGAAGCTCATATCTCCGCGAGGTCGTCAGTAAAGTTGCTAAAGTACTTGCTGCCCTTAGGAGGCTAAGACCAGTATGTCCCCAAAGTAGTCACTGATTCGTCCATATCTCGATTACCTAATAAAATAAAGACTGTTCCAGAATCTGGGTGTCGATCGCAGTCCCTCCCGGTTGCTAAGCAGGCGCTCTATCATTTGAGCTTATTGCCCGAAACGCTCTTGGCTCGGTAAAAAAAAAAAAGCTTTAACTATTGAAAAACAAATGTTGGAGGCACCCGTGTGACCTGGTAATTAGTTTTAAATCATGCTTTTCGTAACCAATGTAACCATTGTTCTTAGAAATTCATTTTGAAAAAAAAAAACAGATAATTAACAAAAACATGTAACATAAGCTACTTCTGTTGACGAGACATGGTTAAAAAATATATGGGCGAAAAACTGTTAATGTCTGGATAATAATGTAACCCAACAAGTTTGCCCACAACAGTAATTGACAGCGTTGATCAGTTGCTAAACCACACCAGACGAAAAGTTTAGTAACTTTCATGCACAAAGACAGTAATACTTTTCATAATATAGATAGGACCCTGCGCAATCTCCGATTAGTAAAACCCGTGTTTTATTAGCCCTTTCCAGGCTCTCGGTCAGTGAGGACGATCGAAAAAGCGAGCGGGCGACAAGAAGGATCAGCGGCGAGCGGGATCTGAGAGAGAAAAGGCGCGGGCCCCACTCGTCGCCCGCCCGCTTTTTCAATCTTCCACTGACAGAGAGCCTGGTACTGGCTAGTGTTTTATCAGAGTCTAAAACATAAAAAAGTGCGTTTCGTTGTTTTTCACCACATTACCTCTATATTATAAAGCAAATAAAGAAGCCCGGCAAAGTTACGTATCAATTAATTACACTGTAATAAACCCTCCGGACACGCATGTAGAACACACACACCTGCGGCTCGTGCTTTCTACATTTTACTCGTGCTCTCAAATGCCTGTCGTGCTTTATCACGGTGTGTAATTCCAGTCAACGCAGTTATACAAATCCATCACTTTTCGGCCGTCAAGCGAAAATCGCTCTTTGCTACATAATCTGCAGGGTACGAAAGCAATATGGCGACTGTTGGGGATAATAGTGTATGACGTGGTTCGTACGTATAAGGCTTATCTGGGTAGACACAACCTCGCCCCAGGGGGCGGTAAGATGAAAGACCCTGGGAACGAGATTGGATTAGACATTCCGTACTACTTTTTTGTATGAGTTCCTCTACTTAATTTGAAGAAGACGAGTAAACTCCGGGTTGGAAGACAAGGCGAAACGTAGCACGTTGGGAACCTTTTTCTCTTTTTCAGTAGAGATGGAGAGCGAAGTCTATGTGGTTGACCTTCAATTTGATCGGGAAAGTGAAACGAAAATCAAAGTGTAAGAAGTAATGCACTATATGAATCACCGCGTCCTGAAAATCATGAACGATTCAAACGCAAAATATGTTCCTTAATATTGTTAGATGCATTGAAAAACCCCAGCCCAACTAGCATACTCAGAAACACCGTCTCACCAAACGAAAGAGAATATATAAAAAGAGTTAGGATTCTGGATTCTTTAGAATGTAGTGAATCGTGCGTTGTGATCCTTTATTTTCTCCTAACAACTGGCAGATTACCACTTTTAATCCAATTATTTAGTATTTATTATTCAACAAATTGTAACACTATCCAAATATGATCATGATGCTCTCGATATCTGTCATCCGTAGGTAACAGATATCCGGCGATATACGTAGCTTCGTACGTGGGAAGAAAAAGTGAGGTGAGAAAATGTCGACAGAGAGATTTAAAAATGTTACGCTGTTTTGTTATCAATTTGTTGAATAATAAAACAATTATCCTGCTCAATCTCGCGGAATATCGTCTGATTATAGCCGACTCGGCCTACGGCCTCGTCGGCTAAGTATCAGGCGATATTCCGCGCGATTTCGCAGGATAATTGTTAATTATTCGAAATCACTACATTAAGAAGTTTAGTGAAGATACGTAAATGTCATAAAACGATCACAGTAGTATATTTAACTATCACTGGAGCGCTAAACACTTTCCCCAACGAGTTCTATTACATTGGCATTACCGGAAGAAAGAGATCTGCCTGTTTCCCTAGCTATAGCAGGGTGATGAGCCACCTTTCTAGCCTGCTTGGAGCAGCCGATTAGGGCAAGTACTGCTTTACGAACGTCCTCGTTCCGTCCACAGTTCAAAAGTGGAATAAACAATCCATTTAATGAGATCACGAAACCAATAAATGGTGTCCAAGCAGCGATATTTGCAACCTGATCTGCAAACCCTAAAATTAACAGAATAAACGGGAAAAAAATCGCTGGTAAGAACGTTAACAGTAGCACAAGTATGATCAAGCTTACTGTGTTTGCCAATTTCTTCTCTAGTTTTATTATTGCGAGCATTCGACCTCCTTGCCTGAACTGATGCATAGCTCGATTGTGGTGTATATTTGCGATAAGTATGCCAATATAAGAAGAAACAATTATAATTAGGGGAAAAACATATATAAAACGGATAGCGACTAGTGGTGCTATACCAGAAATAAGAGAATGTTCGTTGGCGTAAACGAATCCGGATGAAATGAAACTGGAAATCCAAACTGCCAAAGCTTGTTTCAAAACATGTGATCTTTTCACATTGTTGCGGTACAGCAAAGGTTTACTCACCGCTGAATACCGGTCTATACTAATAAAGGCTAGGTTACCAACGGTTGCTCCGAAACACAACGAAAAAATCCACGCCCCCTTCTTTTTTCAGGGCAAAGACTTTCATTCGCATATCTCACGGTGACTCTGAAAATGGTATATAAAGCGCACAGCAACTCACTTGTTGACAGACTGCACAGCAGTAACAGTGGAGAATTCTGAAGAGATCTTGTCCGGATCACAACAGTGAGAACAAGGCCATTGCAAAAGAGCGAGAGAAAGGCTACCAACATATCAAGAGGGACAATAATGTAGTTAGTGGCGTAAAGCACTGCTATCTGTGCATCTCTAGGAATGCCAGGAATGAGACATCTTTGATAAGGAAGACTTCCTGAATGAATGGTCTCATTGACTTGGTGCAACATCGCCTGAAATGAAATATATACAAGAAAATGTTAGCAGTTATTGTTGCTATATCAAGAATAAGTGAATGTTTGGTTACGAAAACGCCTTCGCATGTCATGAAAATGTAAAACCAAACATCAGCCCGACACTTGTTTTAAAACTCGTGGTCGTTTCACACTGTTACTTTATATACCATCAAGGTTTGCTCGCAGCTAAATACCGTTCTATGTTAATAATGGCCAGGCTACCAAAGGTTGCAGCCATACACAAGGCATCAAACACAGCCCCTTTCTCGGTTTTTTTTTAGGAAATGATCTTCACACGTATATCTTACCGTGTCTCTGACAATAGAAAGCAAGCGCAGAGCAAGTCAGTTATTGACAGACTGCTCAGAAGTATCAATAAAGGATGCTGAAGGGATTTTTTGTGGATCACAGCAGTGAGAACAAGGCCATTGCCCCAGAGCGAGAGAAAGGCTACCAGCATCTTAAGATGGACAATAACGTAGTTAGACTGTTAGACAACAGGGCCTTTAAGATTTAGGACGCCGCCGGAAAAGAATTTTCAAGTGAGATGTCCACTGCGCATGCCTAAGCCGTCTTCTCGCTGGAATCACGTCGTGTCGAGAAAGTTTGCATTGTGTACAAAACGTGAGCATTAATCATTCTTGTGTCAAAGAAAATGTCGTTATCTTCTCATAAGCATTTAAGATTCATATCTTCTAATCGCACACGGCAGTTTGTGGCCAATTTAGATTGCAAAAATATCAAGATTCTGGCTTTCTTCTTTGACATTGTTTCCAAGCGTCTAAAACATCACAAATAATGCACCGTCGACTGACCCGACCTTTGATATCAAGTATTAGAGTTTATCGCTTGTAATGTGTACGAAGTCTTATACTTCTGAATGACAACTACTTGCGGCCAATTCGTTGTCTTTTACACATTTCCGAAATTTGACCCGTGTATTAGCCGAGAAAAAAACCTGTCGATGTTTCGCCGAAGCCAATATATAAGAGACAGAAAATAAAAAAATAATTCGTATGCACTTGTCTCTCAAATGCGCTACAAACTCAACTGTAACATGATTCTACTCTTGCCCTGTATTTTTGTCTTGTTTTGCTTCTGGAAAAGCGACCAGACTTACGTTGTATTGAGAATTTACACAGCAAAGAAACATTTGCACGAGGGGAAGTGATAAAAGCATCGAATAAAGAATACTAAGCGTTAATAAATGCAAATAACTAAAAGTTTGTGATCATTAGAGTACAAACCATTTCAAGTCAGACGGTCTTCAAATTAAGAAAAATCCCTCTTCTTCACCGGGAAAATTGCCCCTTTTTGAGTTTTACAATTGTCTCCTTTTAAATACCGCAACTATGGCTTTGAATGCAGCGTGTCGCTTAATGTTATTATTTTACTGCGTTAAAAGCGGCGTTCTTGTTCCAGTCTTTGATCGGTCATCGCATTCTAAAAGCCGTCGCGTCTTGAATCTTAAAGTCCCGAATATCTTTGAAGGCACGACGCCTCGTTGTTAATTCCAATTGATGCTATATCAGGGGAATAAGGGAATGCATCTTCTTCTTATTCCTTCCGTATTCTTGTCTTCCTGTATATTTTGGCCAGATGACTACGAAGGTTAACAGTAAACTATAAAAACTAGAGTAGGTTAATAAAGCATCAGCTTTTTACTTCCGACATTGACGTTGAAAACCACTGGACATAACATCAAGTGGGATCACTTTGGCATTTTAGCGAAGGGCAAAAATGAATACCATTGTAAAATCAGAGATCTTTTTTATTCACGAACTTGAGCTATCTTTCAACGTCAACGTCGAAAGTGAAAAATTGATGCTTTATTAACCTACTCTAGTTTTTGTGACTACTGCGCTTGCGCAGCAGTCACTATTGCCATCGTCTGAGTTTTCCGAAAGTAAGTAAGTAACAATAGGATATACTTCGGAGCCAATCAGCACAACAAATATCCATGTTGCGGTCTCTCGTAAGTCCTTCGCATCACCGATGATTTGAAGATAGTCATCGAGAGCAACGAAGATCTCTGCTGCCTCCTTCGACGTTGGAGGTAACCTTCGAAATTGAGCTTTCATATTTTGATTCCAAACGATCAGATGAAAGGTTGTGTGAGGATTTAGGACAAGATAAAGGCGAATATTTAGGATACTGAGTATCGATTTGTCGACGCGTATGTAAACAAACATAAGCTTAAGTCTTACATGTAACAACCCTTGCCGATAGTGGATACTCCATAATTTTAAAAGCTAAGTACCTTTAGCCCCGTATGGGAAAAACTGGGCCTCTCTGGAGGAATACTGCGTTATGTGAACGGTGCCTCTTCGCACGAATTATTGAGCTCCGATGTTTCAAAATTGCGCCGCTCGAACGACCATGTTGGATATGGTGATCGACAAACCATCAATGTGAAAGCTGTGTGTACTTGTGAAAGACACGAAACAACAAGTTCAGGTAACTGTGATATGGTAAATGGTCGTAGTGGAAATGAGTCATGAACTGCTGTAGAACTGCCGTGAACAGACTGTCTGGCATAAAGCTTTCAATTGACTTTCGAATCAGTCTAGCAAGAGACAGCGAACCATCTAGACTGGCTGGTGATGAAGTTTTCTTTTTATTTCAGGATGTGTGGTGGTCTCACGTTTCATTGGAATAGTAGAGCGCTAGGCCTTTGGTCAATATTTTAGGGAACATCCCAGGAGATTTACTGAAATCAAATTGAGATGTTCCACAGATTTGTCAAGCTCTCGGAGACATCATCCAATCCACTTATTGCAGAAATCAATGTTATGTAGGTCACATAGATAAATTACACTATGTATCAACAGCACCATTCAACTTTTGTTACAATGTCAGCTGTCACTTACACAGGTTTGGTGATGTTCTACTCTATCAATAGAGAATGACTGTTGTGTTAAATGTAAAGTGTTTCTTCGATCGAGAAAAAGAATTATACAAATATTTAACCTACCTGCTTTGAGAGAAAAATAATGAGTTACAAAATTTCACAGCGTTAACATACAGTAAATACCTGGTTAAATGTTTGTTTATAGTGGTCATGGACTTAGCTACACCAAGCTAGTTCACAGGCATGCCACTTAAACTGAAGGAAACAAATATTTCAAATGAACATATCAGGCTTAAAAATCCCAACTGGCGGGAGGCAGACCAGTTGGCTATTTACAAGCGTGACCGAGGAGTATTGGACCGGGCATTGTCCCGAATGATCCCGCACTTGTGAAAAACCTTCAAAGCTTTCTTCATGCAGTCGTATAATAAATCTCTTATTAACCAAGCTTGCTCGGGACTGTACTGGGAGAATATCGGCCTTCGGTTTTTTTTTCGCTGCGCTCGGTCCGTACTGTCAAGACCTCGGGCTGATATTCTCCCAGTACGGCCCTCGCGCTTGGTTAATAAGATATATATATTGGTGAAATATCGGATTTTCTTATAGGGTACCTCGGTCGATATATCAGTGGATATGTTGGCTGTTAAAATAGTTGATGGACGACTGATGTATCCCTGTAGTGTTGCCAGCAACACGGTGTTGCAAAAGTTACCTTTACTTCTGCCATAATACAGGTACTCTCAGTTAACCCCAGAATTGTTGCTATATGATTTGTACCTTTCTCGTCGTGTTGTTTACCATAAATTTTGTTTCATCAGTTTATATTAACAAAAATGTTTTTGATTGTCTAGTCATATTTGTTTACTGGTTACTTTTCATACACTGCTGATGATTGTACATTTAATTTTGTTAATTTTTTTTTACACTGGCAACACCCACATGTACTAATAGGTCATTTTTGATGTTGTAAAATTCTGACGTGGAGGCTTGGTGGAATACACCAAAAAAATCACACTACACTGTAAGGTTGAGGAATGAATAATTCATTAATTTTGTTTTATTCCACTCAGCCTTGGAGCCATGTTATTATTTTATGGCATTGAAAATGGCCTATCAAAAGCCATTTTGCTTTCTTCTTTTGGGCAAATTCAAGCATTCTTTAACAATGGCTTATTGGCATTCAATAATGCCTCTCATCACTAACATTCATCATCTAACCATTTGCATATATTCTTATTTTCATATACAACTGCATATATAGAACAGTTCTACTTTTTTATTTTGCAGTAGTCACCTGCGCCAATATGGCGCCTATTTTTATAGTTTACTGTTAAGTATTTGCTTAATCTAGGTTCCAGACCCCTAACCTTTGTTATAATATATATATAGCTGTTTTAAATTACTACGAAGGTTGTTAAAAAAACACTATATCTTATTTTTTGACCATTGCCGTATACATTAGAATTATATCTTAGTTCTGGTGCCGCCCATCAAAGATACCCCAGACCACTCGTAATTTACCAATTATAAAGCAGTTTCTGTTTTACCAGCTTTTCTAAGATTCAAGAAAGGATTGTTTACAAACCTCCTGTCTTGTAATCAATAAGGCTTTAGGAAAAACAGCGCGTATGCATTAATTCAGCTATATAAGAGATGCTTTAATCAACGGTACCTTACCCAGCCGGACAAAGGGACGGGTTGGAGTGCAGTCTTTTGAAAACTTAAACATATATAAAATGACTTCACCACATTTCCCGCCTTTTTGTCGCAGGTAATTAACAGTTTTTCACCGAAGTGGAGGTAATAATTCAAAAATTGGTTAAGTATATATCACACAAGCTGAATAACTAGCAGCCCAAAGAGTAACTTTCAGAGGTGAATACTACTTGGCTAATCACCTCTCAGCTAACCAATCAGCGCGCGCGAAAAGTACTATCCACTTGTGTGGTATATACTAATTTTTGTTATTGTACAAAGACTAGCAAGGCGAGTAACAGCCATCGTCCGTTAAGTGAAGCCATTTAGCTGTGACAAACTAAATAAAAGAGATTTTAAACTCCTTAGCCCATCTTTCTGACAATTTTGTATTTCGCTTTGCTAAACTTACAATTTGGCAGACCACCGAGTAGTCTCTCCAGACCTTTTCAGTAACAGCAACCGAAGTAGCACAACTCGTAGTGATTTGATAAACTTCCTATATCGCTTGGTACATTTTAATGGGAATAGTAAGTAAGTACATTAAATGTGGTTGATCTTAGGCCAAGTTTTGTTATAGTTATATAAAAATAATTCTTCCAATGTGTCGAAGATCTTAGATCTCATCCTTTCGTTGATGACACTAATAATTCGCAAAGACCAGAATTCATCGGACGCTAACTACCTTTAATATATCTATTTAGGCCAGCCTAAAAGCGTAGCTCCTTGGCCAGGTTGTTAAGAACCCGATTAAGCTAACCCAGGAAAAGGTACAATTTTGATTTGAGTTCTGTAACTTTGCAGTGAGGTTTTCTGTTTTGAGTTTTATAAACACAAAACAAAGCAGGAAAAAAACATTTGTATCGAAGAAAACGTTATATTTCGGATAAATTTTAATTCTAGGCTAGCGTTAGCCAGCTTCCGAATAACCCTGAACTGTTTTCAACAAGTTAACCGACTTAAAAAAAACACGTGACCTCGATGAGTTGTAAACTTGAGCCCGCGATATGGTCACGTGTTACTGGTCAGCAGATACCTTGCTTTGACAGGTGTCGATTGCTTATAACATGGATGTCCAATATCAAAGAAGTACACAGTAAACCAAGGTTGCATGTCTCTATCAACCTATTATTTGGAGTATGGCCGCCATGTTGCGCGACTCCACCTTCGTCGTCGCCGTCGTGCGTACGCGGCCACGAGCAATACCGCTGCCGATGATAAACATGAGAAAATCAATACATGGGTTTCTTTTTTCTATAAGGTTATGTGGCTCCGCTATTACATGTTATGTGTGGATATCAGCGGGATAAAGTCGTGACTAAAAATAATACCCGTGAAGTGATATGATATCATTTCACTGCAGCGAAATGATATCATATCACTTCACGGTTTGAATTGCCCAATCAAATAGACTGTAATGATTTGGCTGAACCAATCGGGTTGCACGTTATATTTTAGCTGACGCCTGGCGTCAAATTAGGCGGGAAGAATTGCTTTGCAGTTGTATCAACGAAATGACCGCTTCAAGATTTGTGAATGTCTCCGATGAGGATATTTCTCGGTTTCTCGAAGAGAACTAAAACAAGAATATGTAATAAACAAATTATTACATGTTAGGAGCCAGGTCGTTTGTATTCACTCCTTTTTAATACCATATCGCTCACTCGCTGGAAAACTCGCGTTCGCGTGCTAAAAAACCGTGAATAAAAACGATATCAGGCTCTTTACATGTAATAATCTATATTAACTACTTAATTGATGAAACAGTCAAGCTGGTTTCAGACTAATAAAAGTTATATTAATCATGATTACAAAATCACATGTGTTAGATATCTTTTAGGTAGTAGTCCTTTACATAAGACTTCTTCGCTTTCTATGGGTTCCTTGCCTTGAAGGTTGATATTTTGTAAATATGTTGTAAATGAAAACAAACAAACAAACAAACAAACGGTGTAATATTTTTCATTACTTAAATAGCACAAAATATCAGTAAAGTTGAAACTGTTTCCAGTGATCGCTATGAAGCACGCAAATATTAATTTTTATTCTGCGCCGCGCTTTTAAAAATTTACTGAATCCGTGAGTCAAAATCGATTCTTCTA
>CM042754.1:1144044-1148936 GCA_022496165.2 Catalaphyllia jardinei | reverse complement strand
TATAAAGGGGGTACATATGTCATAGTCATGAAAAGGGTAAAGGCTTGGACCTAAGGGTGAACCTCCCAATACATAGCTTGGTAGTGTAAACCCCCTCCCCCTCCCCAACCAGGTTGGGCTGAAAGAGTCTCCAGTACTGACCAATGGACCTTGACAAGGAAGCTATTTCCCCTGAGGACTTCTCTTCACAACTGTTCATCATGAGGATTCTCTCAATTTCCCATTTTTGTTTATCACCTGGAGAAGACTCATGGCCTCACAACAGCAGTCAAGCTAAAATGAATCCATTCATAACCAAGAAGGCAGTTCATCACTCATTCAAAATTAATTACTCTTCAGGGTCATATTTGTACATATTACTTTCCTCCGTTTATAAAGGCTGCAATACCATTTGTGCAAATGAATGCAAATGAAAATGACACTTCCAAACTTTCAATGTAAAAATAAATAAATTTATTTATTAATTAAATTACAATATTTCAAGAGGAAGCCACATCAGCCTAAGCAGGTTTTGGGTCCTCTATCTTAGCCAAATTGGAATTTGGAGATGTTGGCTTTTGTGGAGGCAGGAAAACCAGAGAACCCCGAGAAATACTCTCGGAGCAAGGTGAGAAACAATTAGTACATGGCTGTAGTAGGTAGGTACTTGGTGTATTTTTTTATTACTCTTATTATTTAAAAAAAAAAACAATAGATAACCACTGTATGACAAAGACAGACAATAGATAACCACTATATGATAGACATCACGTATCTTCCCTGTAGTACATGACCACAGCTGACCAGAACTGGCTTCCAGTGGCATAAACATTTGAGGACTAAACATTTGCTAATGCTGATGGGAAATGAGATACCTTCTTGTAAACAAAATACCTATTATGCCAAGCCAGAGTGACATACTCTATTTCAGAATAAAACTGTCAAAACCTATACCCTTTGGGGCCACAGATGGCTATGTATAATATATACATACACCAGGCACTGCACAAGAAACACAATAATTATATTATGAGTCACCATGGCCAGGCTATTTGAAAACAGATCATCAGTAATCAGCAATTAATTAATTAGTACTTCCAGATTTTAAACTTGCTCTTTGGTTGAGGATTAGTTTGCCATCCTTACTAAATGCGGCAAGGTCAAGTCTGCAGGTGACCCATCAGACCAGAGCTTATCCCAGAATCTGTAGCATAAGTAACTAGGAGTATTCCTACTCCGCCCTTAATGGATGGTTGTAAGCAACAGGGTTACAACCATCATTAAATTGGCATCTCTATTTAAATAACTGAGCAGAGAGAAACACTGTGAGAGTTAAGTGTCTTACCCAAAAACACAACACAATGTTACTGGCCAGGGCTCAAACCCAGACCGCTCCATTCAGAACAAGTGCACTGACCATGAGGCAAGCACACCTCCACCCTTGAATGAGGTCGCATTTTCACGACTGGATTGACTATCACGGGGTCCCATTTTCAATAGAGTTACTAGAATGGGGTCGCGCGTTTTCTTATTTATGTGGTAAGACAATTCTTCATATTTACAGTTAGCAAACGTACCAGAATGCTTGTACTGTAGGTAAAAGGTAAAGTGTCCTTTATTCAATATACGTACATACATCAATATAAAGTGACTAAGTTGGGATCGCGAAAATCACATATTTGCTCAAAGTGCCTAAGATGGGGTCTATAATTGGCCACAGAATAGACTTTACTGAGGTAGGGGCTCTGAGAGGCCAGCAGCACATACCCAGCAAAGATTAACCCAACTACTCCCCCCCCCCCCCCCAGGGTTGTGGTTTGTTCTTCTTTGCATGTCAGCTGGTGGTTATCATAGTAATATTCATAGCAGTTCCCACATGAGTTTGAGTTCGGTATTTATCAGAACTGAGGTGCATTTGAATGTCTATGCGGATGCTAGAACTCATTTTCAACCTCAAGTTGATCAAGGTAAATTACCTACAGAAGGCAATTTTGGAAGGCTGATGTTTTGAGTGTGGACCCTTCATCCAAGCATTACCCTGGTGAAACAAAGAAGCTTACTTCTCTGCCCATGCAGCATAACAGTTTCCTTCGATGGTCACTTGCTTATTCAGTTACATAATGGTGTGAGAAGGTCTGGCAACCTTGCATATATAATTCACTAGTATGGGTAGGTGCAAAATGTGTTTTAAAATAGTCAAATATGTTCCTTAAACATTCAGTAAACATATCAATATCAGTCCTCCAAGTCTCTGCAAATAGTCCTTATTTCATCTGGTGTGAATGCCAGGGTGAAAGCATTTCTGAAAAGAAAAATAATTTTTCTTCAACATCAACTTAAATTATTGCTGATATACAGGGCCATTCAGAAAACCACTTTATTGAGATTGCCCCCTGTATAAATATTATATCATTACCATTATCATTATTGTTATCACAACCAGAGCATATGACATCTTTAGTGATTTTACTGATGTCAAAGAAGCTATACATGTAGGGTTGGGCTGTTGAAATTGATTGATCAGCTTAACCATCCAGTCATGGTATTGGCTGCAACCACACATGGAAAGTTTCTCAACAGTGATTAGACAGTAAGTAAGACCTTGCAGCCAATTGGCTGAATTATGTGAAAATAAAGTCTTTACAATAAAAATTTATATCGAGAATTAAAATATGTTACATGCAATGGCTGATGATAAAACTGTCTCTGAATCTGTTTGTCTTGCAAACAGGCACAGCAAAAGCACGAGTTGATCTCAAATTATAATTCCACTGAGAACGCACTGGCAAAAGGTGACTGACAGTTCAAGTATTGTGTGTTCAGTAATTGTTGGCATTACACTTGCTCACAGTTGGTGCTCTAACTTTGCAGTGTCAGTCATGTTTGGGAAACTGAGTAAGGCTTCAAACTAAGCTTCGATTATCAACTGCCATTCGGGAAAGGAGCTCTAGACATGTGAGAGCTAGCGGCGGAAATTAAATCTAGCGTCAAAAAGGCAAATGGATTCAATTCAAGAATTATTTGTGACCTGCACAAAAATGTTAACATGTTTGCCCCTCTTTGTTCAAAGCCCAATTAAGTTAACCCAGGATCAGTGAGAATTTTGATTTGGGTTTTTTAAAAGTAACTTTTCGGTGAGGTTTTCTGTTTATATTGCTTGTCCTTCGGCTTTGAGCTTGACTAAGCTCAAACTACACAAAACGTGAGCAGGAAAAACATTTTATACAAAAATTTAATACTTCAGTTTACTTTTAATGCTGGGTTAGCGTTAACCACCGGCTTTCGAACAACCTGGCTCAGCAACAGACCTGCCAACTCTCACGGTTCTGCTGCGAGTCTCACAATTTTTTGTCATTTCTCACGGTCTCATGACATGGCTCTCAATCTCACGGTTGTTTGGGAAAATCTTTCTGAAATAAAATAAATTAAGTTGCTGAATAAAAGTGGAATATTTACGAGGAATGCTAATGCCATAAGTGATGAACTAATAATGAAAAACACTGTACTTACCACTTTTTTGTACCGAGCTGTGATTTTTCCTTGTGTTCAATAACTTATCGCTTTTCTCCGCGTCTGTCCGCCATTTTGAAAGGGGAGTTGGTGTCTAGTTTCCTCGATGGAAAGGCCAAAGGGGGTTTTGATCGGGGAAAAATAGAACCTCACTGTTTTTTTAGAATCTCCAGATTTTTTTTCATGGGTCTCCAGATTTTCCTTTACCAGGGGTTGGCAGGTCTGCAGCAGTAAGAGTAGTCAACAACATTAAGCTTTAGCAATTACAAGAGAACGTATACACGCTACTAAAAATAAATATGCAAGACAAGACAAGACAGGACAAGAGAATTCGCGATAACAAACAGCTCGCCGTTTTACAATACAGCTAATACTAAGCAGTTAAATTTTCAGCAAATCAGGAATGAAGAACATTAATAAAAGTCCGGAGATCTAGACTGTCAAAGCTATTCGCAAACATGTTGAAATGAATGAAAATAAATGTCGGTTTGAAATGCCATCAAAAACTTTACCTACCCCTAAATGACCTGAATGCAATCTCAGAAAAACATTTTTTGCCAGATTTAAAAACGTTCTACTATGATGTGCAAGCAAATAGAGCGAAATCGGGGATCGCGAATGTTCATTGCAGCATGCTTGCAGGCCGCCATTGCTAGAGTCTCATTGGTCAAGATTTTCACGTGTCATTGTTTGAAGTAAGTTATTAGTGTTTATAAATATAAAAAACGATTCGCCACCTCGTGAAAGTTTCCGTAGTGTAGTGGTTATCACGTCCGCCTAACACGCGGAAGGTCGCCGGTTCGAGCCCGGCCGGAAACATAGTAATTACTTTTTCTCTTCTAATTTGATTTAGTTTAGCTTTTCTGTTGTTGTTTTCCCTTCATTAGCCATTTTTGGTATAAAATAAAATAAAATATTTGAAAATGTATGTAGAATAACTAAAAAATGTGCAAGTTCAATATGTTTATCACCAGCACGGTTGTTTGTTTCTTTTTTTGATCAAAATAAAATAAGTAAATTGAAAAAAAAAACTTCAAAGTAATATTTCAATTTAATATTCCTCGTCTAGAAGATAAAAAAAATACCTACAACGAAACTCAAAGGAATCAAAATAAAAAGAAGAGTGCTTACTTCCGTCCACGTAGGTCATGTTTGACATGAAAGAAAACGTTGGTAGTACAAACGGGAGATCCACGGAAGCGGTTCAAATTTTGTGCACCCAGTCCATGGACCGGATCCACGGGGGGTACGTGGACCCAGGGATTCATGGACTCACGGATTCATGGACCAGGGATCCCTGGCACCTTCAAAGGAATGTACGAGATACGAGAATGGCCGAGGAATGTAACAGACTAGCTGAACTACTCGCCATTAAGAAGGGAGAGAAATACGCCAGCACTGTG
>CM042754.1:1099044-1139044 GCA_022496165.2 Catalaphyllia jardinei | reverse complement strand
GAATGACCATATTGATAAACTTGACACCAGAAATATACGCACAAAAGACGAAAATAAACTCTACTGAAGAGCCATGACAAAGCACTGCTATCCCTAAAAGGCAAAAGTAGCGCAAAAAAAAAAAACAGTAAGAAAAGGACAGCCTTTCGTTCGATGTTCTGCAAGAAGTTATGTGTCTTATCAGTCTCAGTGCCTGCACTATGGCTCTAAAATTATACTTTAACTCAGTTTTGACACCAAACACATCGAAAGGGTTGTCATTGCCACCCCTGAACATTCTAAAACGGACATGTAAACGTTATAATCTAGGAATATTCTCAAGAATATTATTGGCTCAAATTTGGCAGAAAAACAAGAATTTTCAACCTGAGCCGGAAAAATAACATTTTTCTCATAAAACTTCAAAAAACTCGTTCAGTTTGTTCAGTGTTATCATGTTTCATCGTCATTAAAAGTTGTTTGGTTTTCTCATTTTTCATGCTCCTGGATTTATTAAATTCACCCTCTAGTCTTTCTTTCATCGCTAAATTGAACAGTTCTTCCATGCAACCTATGGAGGCTCTATGGTAAGCAATAGTATCCGAGAAATATTTGCACGGGCCAAACTGCAAAGGACGAAATCCTTGATGGTGTCGCACATCCGTCACTCCCAGCTTTTCTACTAATGTACCAATGTACACGTCTTCAAGCTTCAAAGGTTTCTTGGCATCAAACAGTTGCACCATCTTCAGGACAAGGTCTGCTGATAGCACGTAGCCCACTCCGCCACAGTAGTCAGGATATCTGGTTTTATTGTACTCTTCCACAGACACTGCATACTTTCTCTCACGGTGAGGTTTCCGATTGCGCCTCACGTATCCGAGATACAGCTTAGCTTTAAGTGTGTCGGGGCTATCTAGATAGTCCATCAGTCTATAAGGATTGACAAAGACATCGTCATCCGTTTTCATTACAAACTGAAAGTCGCAATATTTTGCCGCCCACTCCAAACCCATCTGTGTCTTCAGGGTTAGATTTTGATAAGTTTCTCTCTGTGACCCTCGTATTAAGTCGTTGTACAACGATCTTTCAGCTTCCAACCGTTCCTCTTGTGAGCTGTCCTTCGCTTGGCCGACAAGAAACACTGTTTTCCATCTTATGTTCATTGATGGATCGCTTGCCCATGTCTTCCGAATAACGTTCCTACTATCAATATCGTCTGGAGCACTTGCAACTAAAATCAGAAGGAATAATTTTTGAGTGCATCGCGCACGGGATATCAAATAGGTTCGGTGTGGAAGAGTGTCCTCTTCAGCTGTTGAGGATGGAAGTTTTGCAGCCGGGCCAAACGACTCTTTGCTGATGACGAGGGCAACTTTCGGTAGCGCTCCTGGCTGTGTACCAGGTGAGATGGTGCGATGATACAAATCGGTCTTTTGTAAAAAGGATATGATTATTGACACGATGAAAACGACGGAAATCAACAATGCAACGAAAAGCCTTGACTTTCGTACATGTACCACCCGCAACAGCATTCTCACTTACTAAAACGTTTTGTAAAAGATTCCAAAGTTAAATCTCAGCTTCAACTGATTTTAGGATTGTTTTATAGCAAAATCTTGGGTTTTAGGGGTTCACTTAGTGGAATCCGAGATCTTAGCTTTGCTAAGTGTTCGTGTCAAATGTGCTTTTTGACACGTTTTCCTTTTACGAGGACTTGAGAAATCATAGCGATTTTGAGCCAATCAGAGTTCAGAAGAAATTTCACGGTGATGCTAATGTCACTCAGCCAAGAACACCAATTCGTCCTGAAGATCTTACAGTATAAAATCAGTTCTTTTTTTTCTATGCACACGCATAGGATGCTACAAAATTTAGCTACTGTATGCCCAGGAAGTGTTAGCTCTTCTTGTTCAAGAACTTCAGTGTAGCTCGAGGTTTTTTTTATTATTTATTTATTTTTTTTTTTTTTTGTGGTGGCTTTCTTTCTAATTTTCCTCTGTACAATACAAACTGACTTTAATTGTATGAATGACGGTTGCTCATTTGTCGCCATTAAATATTGATTTTGTTTCTTTTTTTAACCTTGTTAATATTATTTGATAGATAATTTAGTCGTTGTTCTTTGAGCCGTTTTAGGCCTCTTTAGTTAGCAAAACCACCATGGCCTATATATCTCTCGGATGTACTGTGAAGGAAATGTTTTAGACATTGTGAGGATATAGGATATAGGACTTTAAGCTAACCGGCAATTTAGTTTTAGAGGCATCCTTTCAGAGAATCTAATTGATTCTTTTATTACTGAATTTGGCAGAGTTTTCCAATTTTAGAAATAGATCCGAACGCGATATCCGTTACCGAGCAACTTCAACAAAACTTATCAATAAATGATCTCAGAGCAAAGAGAACAGACTACGAAATGAGAACGAAAAAGAAATGTGGTGGCGATTAAATCACTACGATTCTATAAACGAAAATTAACGACACCGGCAGGAAAAAAAATCGGAAATACGAGAGGTTTTAAAAATTGGCGCAAGTTTCCCAAAGTTGATGGCGATGATGGTGCCCCTGTTAGCAGGGAATCAAGGAATTAACGGATCTACGAAGTTGAAATAGAATTAAGGATGAATCATGCGAAACGAATGAGAGTAAAAACCACATATTGTTCTATTCCTGTAAATGTTGGAAGTATACAAATATCAGAACAACAGCTCGTGCATATAAGTTTACACAAAACGAGAACACGCGTAATTTATTGCATGATGAAAAATGCTAATTTGTATAATATCTGACAGTTGTCCGGTCGCAAATAAGCAATGAGTTACTAGGAGTAACTTTCGTTTCTATTCCTCGATTTCTAAGCTAAGCTTTTCGAGGGATATTTCAATCCCGTACTTAAGCATTTTTAGCAACCTTGAACATCGTGTGACCCACATCATAAAACGTAGGCCGCAAGGTAAATCTCATCAGATTACCTTCAAGCTCACATTTAAAGGTCTTAAGAAATTTGACCATTCATTTTATTTCAAAATGTTTGGCATACTGTGATAGCAAGTTCTAAAAGCTTTAATTTGATATAAACCGGACGCGCTACATCGCTTGCACCGGCCAAACACCTCTAAGGGTTCCCTCAAGGTATACGGTAACCTCTAGCAGTTAGGTATTTTTCAGTGGTCTCGTCTGTAAACTAGTTTTCTTGGTTTTAATCAGTGAGAGGTCTATCAAGTCATTACACGATGTTTCAGCAAAGAGGACTTCGGTGAAGTTGAGGTCGACGTAGTTCGCAGCAATCTTTAAAAACGTGATTGAAGGCTATCTTGCGCAAGCACTTGGATACTATTCTAAAGCTCAAAACCTTCAAAACAGACAATCTCAAAGGGCTACCTCTCAATGGATACGTAAAGCAAAAACAATAAAGGAAATGACCAAAAGAGAAGGAAAGAGAAATTTAAATATGCAACAGTAAATGCCAGCTTTCTTTTGATCGCTACAATACAACAATATTCGAGGAAATCTTAAAGAAGGTTAGCAATACGAGGCATGACCAGAAGTTAAGCCAGAGACAGCTGTCATTTTGACATAGGTGTTTAATCTACTGATTTTCGTAGAGCCTGGTGTTATGACTCCTGTTGGTTTCGCATTTTCCTAAAAGTGGTTATGGTCTCTTGCTGGCTTGCAAAGTTTTTTGACGACTGGTGAGACCAAAAAGCTATGGAACTTATATGAAGAGTGTTACAACATAGCCCACGCGCTGTTTCTAACGTAATTCCTATTAAGATATCACGGTAAAAAT
The DNA here is from genome assembly GCA_022496165.2 of Catalaphyllia jardinei. Taxonomy (NCBI): domain Eukaryota; kingdom Metazoa; phylum Cnidaria; class Anthozoa; order Scleractinia; family Caryophylliidae; genus Catalaphyllia; species Catalaphyllia jardinei. The sequence goes on along the minus strand of CM042754.1, from coordinate 1,135,272 downwards.
CTCTATTTACGCACTGCCGCGCGTAAATAACATGAGGTATGCCGTTTCATTTTAGCTGAGCCTTGAGCAACTATTTCGCTTTTCTTGTGCTCTCCAAACTTCCCTCGCGCATAAAGTAGTCGATATACATGCACTCTAAAGCTGAACCATTAATTTGCTTCAAAAGGTTTATTTTAAAATTGTAAACTTAAAGCTATTTCGCACTGCTCAGTATAGCAGATACCAGGCGTTATATTTCGCATTGGTCATCAACAATGGCCTGTTGGTCTAGTGGCATGATTCTCTCTGTGGGTGCGGTCCCGGGTTCGACTCCCGGACAGGCCCTTTTTGATCAAACAACACTTTGGAAGGCTTCTTTTGAGATTTCCACTTAGACCTAAAAAAGGAGAAGGGAGATCTGTGAAATACTCCTTATAAGGAATCGTTTTGATTCATGAAAACACTGGCCGCTTTTCATTTGACAAAAAAAGTCTTAGATCTTTCGCAGCTGGGCAAACACTGCGGAAAATTTCTAAAAAAAAGTTTTAGGAAAATTCCTGGAACTAAATTTTCGAAAATATGGTTTTTGCGGGTTCTATTTTGATTAATTGCAAGACGTGTTATTTATATTGTGTGCAATGGAACTCCTGGCTCAATTTCATCTTAGGTTCGTCATTGCTTTTGTTCAACTTTACGATGGGAAGGAGTTGTTAGGGTGTTAATGGTTGAGTGCTCTGGGGCCACCAAGGTGCACACTCCAAAAGTCGAGAAACGCCCACCGTCTCAAACAGGCTCTGCCACTTAGTCGGTTGCTGCAAATGCTTGTTGTAACCTGGTAACCTGGTAATGCAGTTCCATATTGCAGCTAAGCCGCAACGGCGTAAGGCGAACATCCGGCGCCTTTAAATAACAGGATCCCAGTGGCTAAAGGAAGTTGAAGAAAAGCCTTACAGAAAAACCTTGGCCCTCCAGCTTGGGGGTTGAGCCCAAGAATTCGCATCACTCAACCAGTCTTGAGCACAAGATAGTCAATCTTAAACTGGACTGAAATGACGTTTAACAGCCAAACCAACTCACACCCACAAACACCAAGCTTGGGACATGGAACGTTAGAATCAAGTTTGATGCTGGAAGAGCTGAATAGATTGCAAACGAAATGAGCAGATACGAAATCAATCTACTTGGTATCAGCGAAACAAGATGGATCAAGTCCGGAAGGCTTCGGTTAGCGTCTGGCCAAACTATCCTCTATTCAGAAAACGATGATCTGCGAGGTGTCCAAAAAGAGTAGGCTTTATGCTTGCTTTTTGCATGCGCGACATCCTTGAGGTAAGATGGCCGAACACTATCAGCAACGAAGACCTGCTGATAAAAACCAAGGAAGAGAAGTTGAAGATCCAAATCAGAAGAAAGAAGTGGAATCGGATCGGCCGCAAGTTAACAAGGTATCTAAACAGGCACTCGTGTGGATCCCTTAAGGCAAACGAAAGCGTGATAGGCCGAACAAGGACTGCAGCCGAACAAGAACTGCAGCAAACAGGCCTGTGATGAACCCAGATTGAACGACAAGCCCAGGACAGAAAGCAGTGGAAGAAAACTGTGGATGACTGACCTATGCTCCAGTTAGGAGCCAAGGGACTATTTAATTTTAGTAAATTATCAGCTCCGACTATTGCATTTCTAGCTTTTTTTGATTGGCTAAAAGACGCCGACTATGAGCCAATAGTCGGAGTTTTACGTCATATGGAAAATAGTGCACCAAGTTTAAAATTTTTCGCTTTTTAAAATTGTGGAAATAAAAATCGTCGGCAAAACCCGGTTTGAGAATTTACTAAAACAATTATTCCATTCGCTCTTGTTGGATATGAAGTGATTATAACCAACTCACGCTACGCGCCCGTTGGTTATTTTATCACTTCATATCCAACTCGGGCTCATGGAATAATTGTGATATATTACGATGGAAAATGACAAAACAACACATTGTTGTCTTGCTTTATTATTAGTTATTTGTATCACTTCTACTGACCAGCAGTACTGGGCCGAGTTGTCCTTGGAAAGCCGGTTAACATTAACCCAGGATTAAACGCTGACTGAGGCATTATTTTCTCTTGTTTAAAAATGTTTTTTACCTCTAACGTTTGGTGTAGTTTGAGATTATTGCAGCTCAAAACTGAAGGGCAAACAATATAAACAGATTACCTAACCAAAGAGTTACAAAACTGAAATCAAAATTCTCTCTAATCCTGGGTTAGCTTAATCGGGCTTTGAACAACCCGGCCTTGGTAGAAAGAACAGTCTCTAATTACGGAATGTAAAATAATTTGACCAAATTGTTTCCTCAGCCCAACAAATAAAAACGAATTAAAATGGCAGATAAAATAGACCAATTTCGATTTATTAAAATTCAGCCTAAAACAATAGACCTCAGTACGAGGCTCTGGGGAATAAATACAGAGTTTGTGGGGTTTATTCACCAGTCCCTCGTTCTATTGAACAGGGACTCTTTACTATAAGGTAAAGTCTGCATCATCGAGCCCAGTGGTCCATCAGGTCGGGGCCTATCACTAGTTTCAGTAACACGAAGCAACTCGGAATGTGAAAGAATGAAAGATGCGAATGCAGCCATAACACTACTGGAAAAATGACCCGAAAAATATATTCAGGCTTTGAACGGGATTCGAACTCACGACCTTTGCGTTACCGGTGCGATGCTCTACCAATGCAACTGAGCTCAAGTATATGAATTCCATGGAATGTGTTTACTCTCCCCTAGATGAGATGTTAGTCCATCACATGGTCACCAGTATGTGCATATAACCATTTTTACACCTGAGTGAAGAGAAGCACTTGCCCAAGAACACAAAGCAATGTCTCTGCCCAGGGATCGAACACAGCCTCTCGGTCCAGAATGGAGCGCACAAATTAAGGAGTTTAATTAACCACGACAGGAACGGCAAGGCAACTCGATTAAAATATGATTTGGTATTTTTCTTATCACTGTCAAAAATATCACAAAAACTAAAATGAGGTTAACCCTATGTGAAACACCAACCCATGAGACAAAGCCAAACCACAACACCGGAAACTACGTGCCCTGCTCTTGTCGATAAGTGTGTGAGTTCGTTAACGTCCCCTGCTAACCATGTAACACTGAAGACGCAGTAGACGGGGCCTACGGTTTATAAGCCTTATCCGAAAACACTTGAACATTTGCAGATATCATTACAAAGGCAGTACATTCTCCTGAGTTGGTTTAGGACCCTAATGTTGCATGGTCTGGTCTGGGGCTCGAACCCTCGACCTCTCGCACAGGGGACCGGCGCTTTACCAACAGAGCTAAACAGGCGGCGGTTAGCATCCGCAACCCAGCAGTAAATTGGAACATAGCAGTAAATTTGAAATAAAAATTAATAAAATTAGCCGTCGTGGTTCATGTTCTCTAGACAACGCAGAATTTGGTCATTCCACGTAGTTGTTTTGCAGAGAACGGTGAAGGAATGTACCAAGAATTATAACGCACGTGCACAGCCATTGTCGCGCTGATTAATTCCTTTGTTTAGTGATGTTCCCGTTGCCGTTACCGTCGTTGTTCTCTTAAACTCCATGACATTATCATATGGCTACAGCGCCTCCTCCATATCTATAATCATTTTTTTTATTATTTTTATTAGCTACTATTCTATTCAGCTATCATTTTTTTATATCTATAAATTATTCCTTTTTACTTTGTTTGTTCTCTCTAAAACGTCTTTTTACAATAATTCAGTACAAAATGGGCAACACGTCACCTTGAAGGCATTTTAACAACTTTTTAGTTATTGTAACTGTAATTATATACACTCTCCTGTGCTTTATTTAATGTATTTCCATTTTCACTTAATGCACCTGGACTGTACAAAAATGACAAATTGGTTTATTCTAAGAATGCATGTGGTAATTGCGAGTTTGTTACTACAAAATACTTTGCTAAATGCCTACATTTAGTAAGAAATGTTTAGAAAGCAGCAAACCAATTCGCTGCAGTAGTCTAATTTAGATTGTGTTTTCCCTCTGAGATTGCTTAACGGTCGATTCGCACATGCATTTAATTACGAGCACAAATGATTGCTTTACAATTAACTAACCCACAAGTGTACTTAAATGGATTTAACGTCAATGATTATATGGCTTGTGTTTGTAGGCTATATAACGCGCGCACTGATTGGCTAATTGTCACTAAATTGTAGGGCATTATTCTCCCGTAATGCCCACGGGCCGATTACGGGCTTTCAAAAACAAAGCAAAGGGTAATTAAAAACCATCTTTATTTTTCTTATTGGTGCCATATAATAAACAGCTTAATAACCTAGACCGCTCGGTCGTTACGGGAAAATCTCAAACCTCGGCCAACCGTATTGACCTCGCTATCGCTCGGTCAATACGGCAAGGCCTCAGTTTGAGATTTTCCCATAACGACCTCACTCTCGGTTATTAAGTAGTTAGTATTGTAACGGTGCATGAGAAGGTTTATCTTCTGGATGAGCGGCGTTGACTGTATTTACTAAGAACCTTAAGCAGTGCGACGACGATGCTGAGGACAACGCCATGTTATAAAATGGACTTTACATTTATCTTTGAATTTCACAATTATCTAGACCTGTTCAGCCCGCCGATCGGTCTAAAAACTTGCTCAAACTAATTATAAATATATGACGCCTGCGATCAACTTCTAGGAAAAAATACGAAACATTGGCCGTAGTGGCTCACGTTCTGTAAAATACAATATACCTATAGCTTAGGACTCTCATAAAAAAAGGTGGGGTGCTCGTCGGACATTCTTGGGCGTGGCTTCAATTACTTTTCTTCACCCTAGAGAGGTACCAATTGTGAGATCAAACGGTATATCTGTTTCAGTTGAACTTCAAATATCCCCTGTCATAGATTTTGTCGGCTTAATATCATAAAAGGCATCGGGAAAGCTCCCGCTTTGGACTTTCTGATGCTGAACATCCTTACCAAGAGGTAACAAAACCACTCCACGATGAACTGCCCCGTCCTTTCTCCTTTTTATGTGAGAGCCCCACCCTCTCTCCCCTCGCCCTTACTCAGGAGCTTAGGCTTAAAAGTCGGAGACTTTTCTTTGAAATAAGATTACCAATTTGTATTTCTACGCTGTCTTTAGATGACGTTTTCCAAGTTAACTTAGTAAGGACCTCTGTGTTTGCAGTGGCACTTAAGAATCCTAACAAAGCCTTTCCTGAACTCGTCGTTCATACCAGCGTAAAGGATTGGGTTGACACAGCTGTTAACATAAACCATAATACTCCCAAACGTAAGAAATTTGTCCAGATGAGGCCAGCTGGCACCTGAACCAAACTCATACCACAACCAGACCACCTGATTGGGCAGAAGACATATGGCATAGAGCAGAACAACTGCAACCAACATCTTCACGATCTTTGTCGTTCGCTTCAGGCGCTTTTCTTCTTGGCGTGCATTGGAAGGTTTGTTGGTCGAGGAATCTTTGGGGCAATTCTTTAAAGATATTTTAGCGTAAGCAGCCGAGGTTTGATCGCTTGACGGCAGTTCGCTTTCTTCAGGTTCCTCGATGTACTTGTTAGAAGCAGTCTTAGCTTTGTTGTAGGCGCTCTCGGAGATCCCACTGGCTTGTCGGTTTCTCGCTAAGAGCGACGCTTGTTCGCGCAGCCTTAACGCGACCATCGAATACGCAAAGCCGATGATCAAGAGAGGAAGGGCATACTGGAAGATAAACAAACCCATGGTATACAGTTTAACAGCAAGAGGTACGGGCCAGTCCTCCACACAGCTGCCGTCTTGCATCTTGAGTGCCAGTATGTAGGGCAGCACCAGCAACAAAGACATGAGCCATGTTGAGCTAATAATGATGGTTGTTTGGATCGTAGTGAAGCGTGGTTTCCATGGGTATATCACAGCCCGGTACCTAATAAACCAAATTATCATGTTATTATGTCCGAAATCATGGCTACGCTATTAATCACTTTTCTATGCAAATACTTGCAGAAATAAGATTCTATAATTTTGTTTCGTGTAATGTCGACGAGTAATCTGTAATTTGCCCAAAACAGATCACAGCTTGTTTTGCAGGGAAAATGATATAAAATATCAGAATGATATTCACTTAAGCCAAGTAAAAAGACTTGAAATACCTCTAAATAATTTTGACTCAGTGCTTACGATAAAGGGTTAACCAATCAAACTTTGAAGCAAATAAAAAGTGCATGGTAGAAATCGCTTAGTCATTCGGAATAATGGAGTTTGGTGAATTAAATAGTAATAATTTTTTTTAATAATATATCGAAAAGACACATTTCTTTCCTCTAGTTAGAAAGATAACTTATATCACAGTACAAAATTAGTTTGGAGGTCGTTGCAAAATCGTTCTGGTCATAGAATTTCCAAACTTACCGATCGTAACTGATTGCTGCAAGAGTGGCCGCAGAGCAGTTTGTAAAGAGCGTCATAGCTGGCCACAACAATTTACACATAGCAGCACCAAGGGGCCACACAGGATGGGTCACTTTCAAAGCGATATCAAAAGGAATGCACAGCAATGCCACCATCAGATCAGACACGGCCAAGTTCACCAAAAGAAAGTTACGAGTTGTGCGCATGCGTGGTGTCTGTGAAATTACTAAGCAGACGAGAGTGTTTCCGGTCACACCACACAGGAAGATGATGGAAAAGAAAGTGTACTCTGTTGCTTGGATACCACTCATCGCAGTGTCGGTTAAATTTGTCGTCAAGATGTTTAAAGAAGTGTGATTGCTAAGGAATACGAAACTTTATATTTCAGACGGACGTGTGGTGTGTTTTCTGAGGAAACTGTTTCTGGAAATAGAGAAGTTCCTTTCGATGTCCAATGATGCTTAAGTCTTTCACAAATTACTCGAAGGTATCTGTAAAAATAAGAGAGGTAGGATTTAGTTTTCTCTAACAGTACTGATAAAGAGAAACTGGATTAAATGAAACAAGTACAGATAAAAACAGATTACTTCTTTCAAGATTACAGGAAGTTTAGAGACACGGGAGATCATCTCTAGTTATGTACGCATTTCATCCAGTTCCAAAAAATAGTAAAGCACGTGTTAACGGGAGTCGAACCAATGACCTCTGCGATATCGGTTAGCCTTACAAACTACCCAATCTCAAATCAGGAAATATAAACACCTCCTGCTAAGAATTATAAGAAAGGCTTTTTGCTTTTTGGGTTTATCCAAATGTGAAAGCAAACAGCTGTCACGTTTTACTATGGTATCCACATTTTCCATCTATACTTTTGTTACGATATATTATTAACTGTATCATAACCTCACTTATGAACCGTTCTTTATTTCCATAGCAATCAATTTAGATTTTAGAAGTTGCCCTTTTTGGAAAGCAACATCAACAGATTAATAAAACTTTTTGTAACTGCACAATATCAACGACTTCCCTTCATAACCTGATTATTATTAACCTTTAATGCACTTACACTTCACTACAATACACCCACCACATTCCAACTCGAGGAAACGTGCTTCAATACACGCGAGTGTCCTTTACGAGCACCTCATGCTTTGCTGGCGATACCATGTTTGTTTCTAGTAATTACGTTTATTACAATTAATTCATGGTACTAAAATAATCATATGCGAACACAAAATGAAAAATCCTAAAACAAAAATAACGAAAAACAGGCCAAGTAATAATTTGGAAAAGAGCCCAGGACTCCATGTATAAAAACAGATCACCGAATTGGTTAGAAGCACATATTATATCTAAGCAATACTAAAAGTGTAGAAAGTTAAACTATATAAAACTGAAGGGTTCTTATAACTCTATCACCCCCCCCCCCACTCCACAAAAAAGATTACAAACCTCCTAGGTTGAGCCTGGAACACATTTGCATTTGTAGCACTAACAGTTTCTTTGAAAACAAGATTCCAAGTTTCCAATATTCTATCAATTCTTTTGTAAGAATCAGTCCCAGGTTTCGCACTCGGGATGTATAAAACTGTTTTTAGCTCCTAAAGCTAGTTTATTCTTTCCGGTCACTTGAGACAAGAAAAGGCTTGAGGCTTCAATTTTGTGGTCAACTATTATTTGTCTGGAACTTATATCAGTATTCTCAAAGGTTTTGGCGATCGTTCTGAATTTTCGGTGCCGTCTGTTCACCTTCATCAGAAAATTCAGAACAGACAGAAAACAAATTGGATAGTAAAAACCTTAATTAGAGAAAGTCTATCACTGAATGATCGCAACACTGGAAGCGGTACGTTTACATAACCTGAACAACTTAGATTGAACTTTTGCAACTGAAACCCTCGCCAAGTGGTCATGAGTCATCGTATTTTGTTAATACCTTATTAATCCTGGTTTTCCACGGTTTCATAAGGTCAGTTCAGTATTTTCCATGCTGCCACCCAGAGAACATCAAAACCATATTCCGCCATCTACTCAGCGTTCTCAGGTTGACATTTCCTTCTTAAAAGCACTTGTATTCAACTTTTACACCGAGCATTGATGTGGAGTGATACAAAATTCGTTTGTCGAACATTATTTAGGGTGTAAAGATTAAGAAGTTATCGTCTCTCTTTTTCCACGTTCAGTGTGACAGAAATACAATATAAAGCGTGGATTTTTGCATACACGACAAAGCTGTCATATTCAGGATCTAACTTGAATCAAAGCAAATGACAGTGTTCTGTTCTTCAGAGCTACCTCTGCATCCAAATTTAGTGTGATTTCAAATGATGCACCTGTTTCGCAACTTGTAGTAAATTCACACCAACTGTCTGAAACTAACCATGTATGAAATTTCACCAGCAAAACACTCCGTATCGTGAATCTTTCCTATTTTTTAGTACCTTTTTCTACGTTTTTGATAAATTCACACGTACACAGTGATTTAATAGCATTCACAAAACCATTTTGTATAATCATCAGTTACCTTAACAGTCGTCTTCGCTAAAGCGACATTTTGCTGTATCTTCAAAACACTTGGCATATCTTTGAAAAAGTTGTGGTTTTTTAAAAGACGTTAAGTCGCCAAACCCTCTCACGATGTATCTCTGAGAGCCTCAATCTTGTTGTAAATTAAAAAGCCAGGTTCATCCCTATATGATTTGTACGTTATGTCAATCAAATGTGTCAAAATCGAAGAATTCACTCAGATTTCTATCAAACTTCTCCATTATTGTTTTCTGAGGTAATATTTAAAGCGAATACAGCACAGATAAAGTTGTGCTTCATTCATTTTCAATGTTTTTTCCGGGTTTTCTTAATTGTTTTTGTAAGATTAAAACTTCCTCCATTGTGAGAAGCACTTCACGACGCCTCTTACATAATAAATGAACATTAGTAAAACAGACAAAGAGGTCGAATGAATCATAAACAAAGCAACCAGAAAAATGAATAACAAATTTCGAATGCATTTCTGGTTTATTTTTCAACGCAATGGCAAATAAATTATCGTTAAAAGTATAAAAAGTTAGCACTCGCGAAGAAAGTTCGCGAATGTTATGAGTAACGTTTTGCGGCTAAAATATTTTGTGATAAAAATTGGAGTAAACTACATTAATATGCACATTCTAATGTGCAGATAATTAGGCAGGAATATTTTTTGTCATTTTTCACATTATGTTTCAACGAAAATTTGCTTCCTTATCGAATATTAAGCTTGATATAATTCGCAAAATAGTACTCAAACTTACTTCAGTTAAGATTGTTAATCCTCTCTTCTCCCACTCCCACAAAAAATAAAAACTTTGACAATGGGTTCAAAATCGCACTCGCTGCAAGACTAAAAAAAACCTAGTATTTTGGATTTTGTTTTGTTCAGGTATAAATTAAACTTTCTCATTGCAAAGATAACGAGGTCAATTGCCCGAATCCATTTTTTTTAAAGCATTACAGGGAGATTAAAAAATGGCGTTTGACTCAGCGGAAATGAATAATCTAGCACAAACGATGCGCAGGCAGTTTCTAGAGTAATGGCAAGGGTAAAATTCTTGCCAATCGTGTCTCGTCCAGGTGCGCAGAGGAAATAGGCCCTGGGGTGAAAGAAGACCGGCAAACTGTAACAAGTCCTTTGATGTTTGCGCCACAAGAAATACAGCCATTTATCCATGTTACAGTGTAATTTCTTCAAACGAAAGATAAAGCTGACTCAAGTAAGATAATTTCAAATTTGGGAATTTTCTTAGATCGGGAAACTCGATCAGTTTACAACAGCAAACTCAGATTGTGAGTACATTTCATCCAAAGGTTATGGATCTCAGATCGATCAAGTTCTAAAACTGCCCGCCAATTGAAATGAAAACTACGTGAAGCATTTGCTTTAATTTTGGCACAGTAGCGGCAAAGCAAGTTAGAAGATAATGGATTAAAAGAGATTTGCCGGTCACGGCCGGAAAAAGTGGTTTACTTCGCTCATTAATATTCTTGCTGTTGTATCATGATTTTGGAGCCCATTGAATGAGGATGGGTTTATTAGACTTACTATTTTTCACTTTTTCTAACGTATTCCATTTCAGCCCACAAGACAAGACAGGGAGAAATTTCATGATATGGAAACTGGTTCTATCAGCTGGTAATATAAGCTGGTAGCATAAGCTCTTGGTGGTTGCAGGTAGAAACACAATAACCTCATTCTGTAAGTTGACGATTTCAAAATTAAGGGTTTTGACTCTGCACAGCTCGTAACCTCATCGACACTATCTTAGTTTACTTCATCAGATTCGGAAGACTGTTAAAAACATAGATACGTGACATAATTAAACGGCAAAGTGGAAAATGGAACCAATCAAATCCAGAACAAATACAACTCATATCATCTGATTGGGTTATGACGTAAAGTGCCGAGTGGAATTTGTTTAAGCTTAGAAAATTTAAATCTCACTGTTGACAAAAAAAAATCTGATGCTGCGGTTAGAATCATGAATTAAAAATTCCCTGAAGTTGTTTTCAGTCAGTTTCACTTCTTTCTTTCACCCTGAGATACCACTGAAATGAAACTTGCTGTATATTGCCGACCCATGCGATGTTTTGGATCCAGATTTCAGTATTTCCTGGAGAGTCATGTCGTGAATAGATAATATAAATTGAGTTATTTGATAGTTATCAGACTAGGACGCCCACTCCAGAACTTAAGTTAAACGGCTTTTAAATGTAAATCACCGATCACAACCTTAATTTACAGAAACTCTCTTTTCCATCGGACATGGGCAGATGTTAAACCCCTTAGCAAATCACTATAATCCTGTCCGCGGTCAAAGCCACTATTTCAATAATAGAAAAACTTAAATCCAAACTAACATTTAAATATAAATGATTCTCGCGAGTCTGAGCGGAGCCATATCATCAAATTATGCTGTGATGTCTTTCTACTCTTATTGTCTCGATATTGCCAACATGCTTACAAAAGTTTGAGGCTGCGAAAAGCAAGAAACATAACCAAAATGGACTGAAAAAAAAACCGTTCAGTATAATATCTAACATGGTTTGTTGTTCTCAGCTTCTACGAACCAGTAGAGAGAGTTGCTATTGTCGTCATCAGAGTATCCCCCATAATTAATTTTTTTCCTGCGAAATTAAAGGGGGTAAAAACACCTGTCGAACTTATGACACATTACACCACAAAATTAAATATTTTCTCCCATGCACGAATTTCTCTCCCTCGCGATTTTGTCAGTATTCAAATATCGACTAAGAAATGTGAAGCATTTACAGACACCTTTATTTTCAATGAAAATGGGATGCTCCTTTCAGCGTGACTGGGTAATGTTTTAGTGTTATGTATTTTGAAAATGTTCGACTTAATCGCTACGGCTCATGATTTGTAATATAATTTGAAACTGAAATTTGTCTGCTTGTTAAAAGCGCTGAGTGATATTTTTTGTTGTTCCACAGACTGCTCTTCGTTCAAGTAACGAATTAAAACTGATGGTTCAAAGCCACATTTAGGTCCAGATTTATTTATCAAAGATAGACGCCTTGTAAAACAGCTAATAGTTACATCTCCTTCAACTTTCTCCATAGACGAAGCTTTCTTTAAACAACTTACTGTACTTAAAACGATCTCATATAAACAAAAAGTCAAAAGAAACATCTTGGCCGACTTTGAAATGCCCCTCTGATTTCATGAAATAGCGATTGTTGAAGCCTGCACTTCATTCAGCAAGTTCTTCTTATGTATTTTCACTTAACAAAACAATAACTAACAGAGAAACACAAAAGCTCCAAGCTTACGACAAATAAAATACTCACCGACAATCTTTAACTGTTACCGTTACTGTTAAACGTCTCTCGATATATAATAAATGTTATTGTTAGGAAACAAGGAGTTACAGAGGCGAGTGAACGGTATCAGAGATTCAGCTGAAAAGCTTCCAAACTGGCAATAGCGCTCTAAACTCTTCAAAATGCAAACACTATCTTGGTTGGGCAGTTGATTTATTCCCTCAGAAGCCAATCTTATCACCACTATCTATTAATATTATGGAAATTGACATTACACACATGAAGTCTGTTATCACCATGGATACCACATAGTATTTAAGAACGAAATCTCCTGGAGTCAAGATAGATGGCACTTCAATTTCATATTCGTCTGCTTTACTTAGATCTTTGCTTAAAGGGCGAACACGATAAGAAACACGTCCAGGCCTTATCCTGACATTTTATATTTTCTTTGAAGGATTCTTGAAAAAACAATTTAAAGCCCTTGGACTGTAGCATTTGAGAAAATATTATAATAATTTCATTTACCATTCATCTTGCCATTTTCTATTATCATTGCGAAATATAACAAAGAAAATAATTTAACACAGTGGAACCTACTGTCTTTCATTTGCGTAAAACTCTTTATTGCATGTTTCCAAAACTAATGTTTTAAAAATGAAGAGTACAAAAGTTTTATCTGCTTCTCAATCAGCTTTTACTGTTGACCTAGCTGGCGAATTTACCAGCTCATATTTGAAAAAACCTTGAGTGTGCGAAAAAACCGTGAAACGAATTTAAAAAGAGTGGGCTTTTTGTTAAACTTAATACGAAGCAAACTTAGAAAGAACAGTTATCCCCTTGAGAAAAAAAAGTGTCGTGGCACAATCCATGTTGTTGGAAATCGCCGTGTCTTTTGTAAAGCCCATCATTAAATTCAGGTCTGTTATCTTAATACGTCTATATAACCACGAGAACTGATTGAATGTCTTCATCTCTCAACATGATCTATAAATCTGACCTTAAGGCACCCATTACAAAATTTACCTGCTCCTGCCGATCCGACAGGATACGTTGAAGTATATCGATTTACGGACAATTTCGCCGCGTTTGATTTTCGAAACTTTACTTCACAAATCTTATCGCGTCCATTACAGAAAAAGAAACTGTTTCCAATGACCTGGTGCGTTGCAGATTAGCAAGGAATTAGTTTAAAGTCATTTTTGTGTATATTTAATTTTAGTATATGTATATACTAAGTGATCTTTGTGCGATTTATCTCCCACCAAGTGGATAATTAACAACTATTCACCGAAGTGGAGGTGGCTAATGGTGGATATTTATCGTGCCGCGAAACAGCAAGGTAAATAATCACTGCTAGCCACTGACACTGAGGTGAATAGTTGTTTTAGTGTATACTGACATTCAGATAATATACACAACAAAAAATTAATTTAGATGATGTTTTTACTTGTCACGGATGCAAACCGGGACGTCATTTCTTCCTGAGTTGCTCGGTGGTAAATAGCAAAGAATATTGGGAGTTTGACTAGCCAATCAGCGTGCACCTTTAACGTTATCCACTGTTTTAGTATATACTAATGCGTGTTAATATATCTCTCAGTTAATACACGCGCTGTGATTAGTTGATTTACCAGGCCGTATTCTCCTGTAGGACCCATTGAATTTTAAAGTTGATTCTGTTTCGTGACTTATCGCCAAATGTTCTAAGCATTTATAGCAAGAAATTAGTTTGAAACTTTTTTATTTTAATTTAAATTGTGTATTATTGCGTGCTAACAAGCCATGTGCTTGCCATTCGTTTCTATAACTCGGCGTGAGAAGCTGCTTTTGATTCCCACCTCCTTCCCCTGATCGCCCCCTTTTCTGTAAGGATATTTAGTGTTGTTGCGTTTTTCTTGGCCCGCACCTTTACTGGGCAAACATACGATAACAGAATTCATTCATGATTTGTTTTGATTTGTTTGTTTCAATAAAAGCGGCTATGGACCTGTTGCCCATAGCCATATTGCTCCAATTCAGGTGTGCTTATTTTTTATTGCCCAGTAAACAGAGCTCAGGCAAGAGCAGCATTTATGGGTTTGGTTTTGGTGGAGAGGAAAGACATAAAAAACGATTTCAAATTGAGTCATTTTGTTTTCGCGGTGCGTCTGAAATTTGAAACCGTTCTGGGCATGAGTGAATGGAAATCGTTCCCGAACCCGTCAGACACACAGTAGAGATATAATAAACATTTGGCTGACCTCATCTTCTCGGTCCGTACTGCAAGTTGCGGATCATTTTTCCCTTCGATTTATGGCCCGTGCGCACCCCGCTTTGGCCATAAATCGAAAAGGAAAACACTTACTGTACGGACCAAGACCACGTTAGTAAAAGGTGTATCCAAGTAAAAACAAAACTGCCGGCGTGAACTCGCGTTTCGTCAACCTTTCTGAACATGAAATCCTAAGAATACACAATGTATAAAACCAGCTGTACCAGAAATTTGGCCAAATGACGTTCGACTTTCGACCAGTTTCAGGACATGTCCTTGGAAGTCACAGGCTTCATTAAGCCAAGCAAACCTTTAATGGTTTCCTTTTTGTGTGGCTTACACGAAGCGTAATGCCACATTATGGCGTCATCTGATTTATTTATTTGTTTGTCCACGAGAGTCGAACACCTGTCACGTGGACTAGTGCTGTAGCCATTTTGCTTGTGAAAGTGGCCTCTAGTATTTTTTTTTCAGGTGATCGTTTCGCGAGTAAGTTCTCCTCCCAGAAGCCAACACAACCAGACCCGAGTTGTGTTGCAAGTGCAGCTCGTGGAAGAGCTTTTACCTCCTCGAAAGACCACATTTAAGTGCTTGAATCTTCGGTACATGTTGTACGACACTGAAACAGTGAAAGGAGTCATTGCGCTCTCGCAAGCTAACAACTATCGGCTTTATCTATCGATGCAGCCCGGGTTGCACCACTGAGAGTTTGAAAGTGTTTGAAAGCGCCTGAAGCCACCTGAAAGTTTCATAAGGTGAAATAGGCTGTATTGTACTTGCATCCTCCTTGCACTGTTCAGAATTCACGGAAGCAAATTTGAAGGGTTTCTTGCTTGCACAAGATCAAAACGACAAAAGGAAGTATGGCATTCTCGAATGAACATTACCGGCCAAGGATTAGCTCTCGTGACATCTCGTGATATCTTGTCACGTTTTAAGGATCATTTTTGAAGTGTAATGCTTATGATGTTCCATTTAAATGTATTTTACTTGCCCGTTCTGAAACAAGTTGTTGGACAATACAAAATGTGGAATGATGTGATGTTTTGTTTTTCACAAATGATTTTCTACAAGCAACAAGAATAATATGTACTAACTACAATCAAGGAAATCAAGTACTCTTTGGTGAAAATGCTGGTAAGCAATGTGTACTGAACAATGTCACTTACTTTTGTCATTTATTATCATCACATAGAAGATATCAATTTTTGATCTTCCATTTTGAATAATATTCTTACCATTGCAAATAATCTGTACATGAACATTTCTATAAGATGTTCTGTCCAGACACTTGCATTTACAGATATTTGTTTTTAACTGATGTTCCATGCATTATTTCAATTTTCAATAAATTTCACACGTAAGAATAGACATTAGCAGAAAGTTTGACAAGTTCATGACATCAAATAATCATATAATGGGCCATACATATATCTATTCAAAATTCTCTGACAGAAGTGTTTTCAAATTTTCTACTTAACTACTGACAATTTCTGTTTGATAACCATTGGAATTAATACAGTTGCAGTGATTAAGAATCCAGAACAAAGCTTTAACATTTTTGATGCTCATTCCAGTGATTTGCACAGGATGCCCTATTAATTTGGGAAATTCACTTGCTTACCAACGAAGGAACTGAAAACCTTGTATCATTAGTCTGCTTATAAATAGAGGTTGTTCCTTTGAAATTAACGGTGTCTTTGTCGGAGATAATGAACTTGTTTTGCAAAATGTCCATGAGAGTCCAAAAATGAAACGTTTGCCTTTCAGTGATAAAAGAAACCAAACACAACCTATTAAATGGAAGCGATAATTTTTAACTGAACTTTAGAAGAAAAAGAAAAACTATTAATTGCTAGATGTGAATATGATAAAAGGAGAAGGGCAAAGGAAAGTGAAGAATCTATTTAAGGAAAAGAAAAAATGTGCAAATGAATCTTCTGAGTCTAGAACAAAGAGACTGGCAACCAATCTCAGTATCAAAGACAAAAAATGCAAATGATTTAGCAAAATGTAGAGAAAAGAGGTTGTTGAACCAACATCAATATCAGACAGAAAAAAACTATGTATGAATCAGCAGACCATATTAGACAAGAGACACTGGCAAACCAGCATCAATATCAGAATGACAAAACACATATAGCTCAACCATTACTCGGATGAAATCAGAAAATTTCATGCTACTGCCCAGAGTACATTTGCTCTTTATTACCAGTTGTGGTATAAACACAGTGTCATTACTGCTGAAGACCTTAGACTTTCCAACCCTACTGTAGAAAAATATTTACTGTGTTAACTGCTAAAAATAAAAACAACTGTTCAGGTATACAGAGAATAAAATTATCGAAATTCTTACAAAATGTGTAAAAACACTGGTTTTTTTCCCCATTGCTCTCTCGTTTTTTTCGCGCATGTCCATTGAGCCAGTAATGCACAGTGAATGTCTGGTTTGGACGTGTTTTCAAGCTCTCCTTGTCTGGCATTTCGACATGTGTATGTGTCTACACCCAAAACATAGCTTTCAACACAAACATTTTGCTTGGTTGGAGGTATATTAATATAAATCAAAGTAGGGTCCTGGAAAATCCTTAACCATATGTACAATTAATTGTCAATAGAGGCAATTCATGAGAATTTCAATTCTGATTTTTTCATGTGAAAAAGTGTTTATCTCTGGAGAGATACTGTCAATCCATACTTTCCTTCTGACTGAAACATCCAGAAAGTTGCTTCTTCCATTGTCCAGTATTAAATTTTCAATGGAAAAATATGGTCAATTTAATCCAAATGTTACAACTGACTTATTACCACCTAATTCCAGCTTATAATCTTCCCTTCAGTATTACTTCCATTACGTGTTACAAGCAAGGCGACTGGTAAGCCACACATGTACGCATTGTCTGTTGTTGATATCACTTCCTGAGCATGCATTAAAACAATTATTCTTTTCATTATCCATGAATATCGGCACTATTCACCTCGATTTCAAAAAATAATTGTTAGTTATCACGCTTAACGCTTTTATGCAGTCCAAGCAACAATTCTGAGAAAGTGCAAAAGGATTGCAAACCGGATGAAAGTTTCAACATAATTTTCAGTGTGAACCGAACTAACGGTACTCATGTCAAAAAAGGATAAAAAAAATAAAATCGCTCAGCCTTGAACAGTTCACAAATAATAGATCATGTATTACACTAGCTTTTTTGACTCTCTTTTCTAACTGGTAGTCTGATACATGCCCTCAACAGTTCACAAGGGTGATTTACAGTTTACCTTTCTCTTATTTTCATCAAAATATCTGGCGGTATCCAATACAGGCTTGTTATACTGTATAAACAACCTTTCTGCTCAATTAGTTCTCACTGTATTATGATCATCAGTATTATTCAGTTTGTTATTGGGATTCCTGTGTTCGTACTTTTCAACAAAACGCTTAGCATTGATGACAGCTCTCTTAACAGTCTGTTTTTTTCGCTGATGCTAGTGCTGATGTGTTGACGCTGGTCCTCGGTTAGGTCTTCAAACTGATGATATCCTAAGAAAAGCTGACCTCGAGATCATATGGCTTCATGTCTGAATTTGAGGAGGAGGGCTTAATTTACTTATAACAGCCCTACAGAGCATATTGTTTGCTTCGTACATTTATATTATTTCCAACATCAGTGCCGCATATAAACCAGTATGTAAATAATTCCGAGATAATACTCTTTAATGTAGCACAGATGTTTTAGGACATTTTAGTAAATTTGGCTGGCACATGTTTTAATTAATCCACACATGCGAGATGAAGGTTGTAGGGTCATGATCTCCCTACAGCTTCCAAAGTCAGTAAATCAAAACAGCCTTTAGATAGATTCTTTGATTTCTGCGAAGGACCAACTTCTCATCTCTCCAAACAAAGCCAAGGCATCAACAAGTAGAAAAGTGCCAAAGTGATGTCAGTGATGGGAATCCGGCACAAAGTTTGAGAAAGAGTTTCCGTAAATATGCGAAACGTCTAGAAGTCAACAAGGAGAAGAATTATTTTCCTATTGGCACGAGACTTAATTGTTTTTAATGAGTCAACGATGCAAAGTATTACCTTCCTGTATAATGTCGTTTGGCAAAATTCTTTTGACCTAGAATGAACTAAGTTTAAATGTTTGATACATAAAAAATAATTTACTATGTATACCGAGAATGAGAAACAATAAAGCTGGGGTGAACGTTTTAAGTTCTTTTGTATTAACAACCTTCAGACGCGTATTTAACATCAGTTTTCTCAGTGTATTAATGTATCATCTTTCTTCTATACCAAAATATGCTTGTTTAGCGAAACCATTATGGTATAATAGGAGTAACCGTCATTGTGCGGTCAAGATATTTCACTGAGCGTTACATGCGGCAAACTTGTTTATCGTCAAACCAGCCGTATACAATGAAAGTGACACGTTTACATGGCAAACTTACCCTCCCGAACACAAAAGCTATCCCAAGGCTCGCACAGATTATTTCGTTCCAGCCAATCTTTCACAATGTGCAGAATTTAAAGGAATCGATTTGGATGACTGTGTGATTACAGCTTGCATTAACGTCGCAATCTTCATGTCAAGGCGAGAGAGAAGACGTGTTTTATCGCCTTATAAAATACCGATGAACGTGCGCTCACAGCGTATTTTTATTACCGTGTCATCTTCCCTTGGGTTGGGCACACCTCGTCTGGCATTTCCGAACATTTACCACGCCTCTTGAAATCTCCCATATCACTTTAAATGTTTATGTTTTGGTAACTAAGGGAACAAAAGAGCCTTATTAAACCCTCCCTTTTACGGATGTAAATCTATTTCTAACTTTACAAAAGACTTAATTGTAACCTAGCTTGCGTTGAGACTGTAAGTAGACAACTTCGAACGAACGATGCAAAGGACATGAAAATGTCCTGGTTGATTAACCTTTCACCCGTTTTGGTAAAAAGCAACCGACTCTGTGACTAACGGGATTTTCCAAAAGATCGACTGGGTGTATCAGGAATAGGAGGTTGGGAAAGAAATATGTACTGACAATGTAATTCTTCTTTAGTTAAAAGTGTAGGAAAAATAGCTTTATAGCTGGGACTAAAAGGCACGCTCACACGGACCAATCACTTTGAAAAATGGCCAGTTCTTCGATGTAACTTGCTGAAAATTTAATAACTTAACTCTAAAATGAAGCTTTCATTTTTCCATTGTAAGTACCAACAAAATTCCGTCACGAAATGATCTGCTTAAATCATTCACAAAGCCATTGAATAGAAAGAGTTCAATTGGTATAATGAAGTTATAAATACGTAAATTACTTTTAATCCGCTTAGGATAATCTTTTAAATCCTGGCGTCACTGACAAAATTTCTCAATTCCTTCGTATGAACTGATTGACATACAGTTATTTGCTAGACAAGCTGTGTTTCTGCTGGCCTAGAGATAACATGGTCCATTGGAAGGTCGATGGTTTCTCGTCACAACATCAAAATTGCAAGAGGATATTTGCTACGTTTCAATCTTGGAAATTTTAATCCCTTGAGAAAGATTAAGCAACAACAACTTCCACTTTTCGCGATGAGTGACTTTGAGTTGTAGGCTTCATGATGTGCAATGTATTTTTAATTGTAGTTTTCAGTGAATGGTCATAAACAAGCAAATGCGAGTGTTGAGTAAAATTCAATAACAAGTATTAATATTTAAAAAGAATACGTTAATGGTTGTGCAAGTAAAAATTAAAAAGCGAACAGTTATATTGAACAGTCTTTACTAATCTTTCGCTTTCAATTAGTGCACATATATGCAATTACATAAATAACAGAGTGTATTAATAACAGTCATAGTACAAGGACAACAATCCATTAACTGAAGAGCCTGCACTATCTACTTGGTACTTGTTACTAGAATTTTATTAATTCTGTGTATGTCTCACGTACAGTTTTTTTATATATGTTCTGATAAACATCTGCCGTATTCGGTAGCCGAACAATTTGACTGCAGATGATCCAAACTGACCTTGTACAGAGATAGCAGCTACTACCCTTCAAATACACTCTGGTTTTCGTCACATTGTTATTTCTACAGCGAATTTATTTAATTATATGAATATTTTTTTCCGTTGCAATGACGAATGATGGTAACCGGTCACACAGTTAGTGTAAACTACTATAAAAATAGCTAAACATTTGATATTCTGTATAGTGATATCTGCAGACCGACAAAGGTCAGATGAAAATGATATTTCAAAAGCTATACCGAAACAATATCGCTTTTTTTCTAGTTCCTTCTCTTAGTTCGTTTCCAAACTTAATAAAGTACTGAATTATTTTGGGCAATATTTTTTGTAATACTAAAATTCCGCTTTCACTTCTTAATGCATCATGTTTCCCACTGATTTCTAGTCTGAAGGGTGCATGGGTGTTTGTTATGGATGCAGTTTCATGACGCTCGTATGGGGGCGGTTTTTTAATTTCAAACATTTGACGCCCCAAATATTAAAGGTTCGACCTGATATACAACGATGCTTACATGTAGATGACTTCGTCAACAGGAAACGTGCTATAATAACTGGTTATTATTACTTGTAATAAACATTCCCTGAATTAAGAAGTCGGGCCGTGCCTGACTAAATATTGGAAAATATAAAACAGTTAACCCCAACCGTACTGTAAACCTTTCTAAGTTCAGTTTCATCAAGCCTTTGCATTTGCTGATCACATCTACCAGGTACTTTTGATTTGTCCGTTGGCCCTTTCTAGAGTTAAAGCGTTTTGTTATAATTACTCTGAATCTTGTCTTTGTTACTTTGAATCCCCAATTTGAATTCATGCAACCCTTTCCAATCATTTCAATTTTATCAAGTTTTCTTTATATAGCCTACTTTCCAAGGTCAAGGTGTAATTTAAAAAAATTAATGAATCACAGATGATGGTGTAAGGGATGGAAAAAGGATAAGATCTTTACAAAGGGAAAGCCTCATGGAAGACTGAGTGTAAATATTATAACAACTATTTCTCCTTTGGTCAATTTGAAAACTATATTTTTTGCCTGTTATGTAGCTTACTGATTTAGTTTTAGCTTCATAAAAACGACAAGAACAGTCTCTTAAAATAACTTGCTCAAGTTCTTCACTCTTCTCAGTCTCTTTGTAGACCCGATTTTGTAAGCCGTGTGTTATATGGTAATTTTGTCAGTTTTCCATTTTAAGATCTCTCTTGTTTACCCAAAGAAATTACTTTGCACGATAGCTTTAATCATGTTTAACCTCTTGATTTTAATTCGCAAGACGGGTCCTGAAAAATCTTAGCAAAAACTGGACCCTGTAGGTTGTTCTCTTTTTAAAAAGGAAAAAATTTGTCTCGCGTAGATGATGTTAATGCTACAAAATAAAACTGAGGTATCAGGTGACCCATATTGCCAAATGAATTAAACGTAAAAAGCATACTCTACTTTAGGTTTTATTTTTATTTTTTTATCTCCTCCTTCAGACGCGCGTCCAACGAACACAAATTCGCACAACCGTACAACACGAAGATTATAGCATTTTCGGTTTTCTAATGAAAACAGAATTCCCTGTGGAGTTTTGAAACAGAAACAATTTGACATAGCTATGGCCGCACTGAAGCCTAGAGTAATGGTTATATCAAGAAGACAGTGAATCCCGCATATAGGTCCTGTAACTAACTAAGGTAATCTCTCTTAAGTGCTTTTTAGACATTGTACCCAGTTTTTTTCCGCGGATATTACTCGCGCGATGCGTGGACAGACGAAACAAAACGAAGCGAAACTACAGAAGACGAAATGGCGGAAACGTCTTACGTAATCTGTTTGGAATATTTCTGACAGGTTTGGGATATTTCTGACAGGTTGAATATGAAGTTGTTTTTTCATCCACGTTGTGTCGTTGCTGCTTAAACTGCTTTTGATACTTGGGCATCGAGCGTCTGTCTGCACTTTTGGCCCTTGATTGTCGTTTGTCGTTTGTCTAAACATTTCTCTGGCGCCGTTCATTCAGTTGTTATTGTTTGTGCTAGGGACATCTGTCTCTTATTTAAATTCCTATTAAAATTTCGAAAAGTATTAAAACATAACGAAAATAAAGCCGAAGCTCCCTTGCTTGTAATCAAAATATTAAAGAAGACATTCCCACAGCGTTGGAGGTTTTTCTTTACTTTGAAAAGAACAACGTACATGTAAACAGTTCCTTTACGAAAAAATCCATGCAACACGCGTGTAATATCCGTGGAAGAAATGGGTACGATGTCTAAAAATAACTTAAGAGGGATTACCTTAGTTCAGGGGCCCACTTCCTTAGTTAGAGGACCTATTAGGTGATTCACTCTCTTACCTTAATAATCTCTTGGGTTATATATCTGTCCTATTTCCTAAAAAACATGCCCGCAGATTTGGACTCCTCTATTCATGAACCGATATTTTTTTTTGGGGGGGGGGGCGGGGGAGGGCCGGCGCCAACAACTTGTAGAGCTTGCCTAGTATGAAATGCAATGAAGTTCTCCCTGTTATCTCTTTTTTTTAATTGTTTACCGCTTTCCCCCTCCGCTGCTTTATTTAATTGGTATTAAGTTTAGCCCAAGCCAGATTTGTGTGATTTTCAGCGGTCTTAACAAATTCTGACATCAGAAATATCGGACTTTCCATAAGAGTTATTCACTTTCTCACCTGCTACGTCATCATTCCAGCTTTGCCAGTTTATTTCACGAGTGTACATGTTCAACAGAACGCCGTTGTTCTGCACTCAAATGTGCGTACTTTAAATCGTATTTTCTGACAACGAGAAATAAACAGCCAGTAGGTGAAACATAATGGCCTATACATTTAAAATTTTGATTAAAAAATAAATCTGCCTGCAGCTAACAATTTGCGCTTTGTTGAAAATGAAAGAAGTTCCGCTCAATGTTGATTCAGCTGAGTTTCCTGTTTTGATGCAAAATAACTAATAAAAGGTTTTGTTCAGTGAAATAGAAATGTTCCACAAAAATATACTCTAGATCTTTATGTGCAACAAATTGAATGTTCCACAAGAATATACTCTAGATCTTTATGTGCACCAAATTGAATGTATAAAGAAGTATCTAAGCCTTTGAATTATGTTTTGTTTTTGTCAATTCTACTCTAAGAAATATTTATCCCTTGGTCACAATGATAAAGCTTTGTTCTTTTTTTTTTCTTTTTGGTCCAGACTAAGGGTTAGTCTAACAATACAAACCTCTTCTCCCCTCAGTTAGTTTTATAAAGTTAGCGGCAAAATATACAGTAGACCGAGGATTTATTTTTTTTACGTATACGGTACTGAATTTCGTTAGCTTTAAGCATAACAAAATCGAAACTATTTTTTCAATTTAGTATTTGCTCATTTTAAGGAGGAGTAGTTTTAAAAAAAACGGATAAAAATTATTGTGTAGCAATTGTGAATCTCCTGTTAACACCGAATGCTAAAGTAGACATGTACCATTTAGTTTAACTGATATTCTCTGTCTTAATATCACAGGTTTTTGTCATGAGCTTACACCAAATCACACACCGAGATTTAGTCGCTGAATGTAAATCAGACTGACTAGAGACATATTCCGATTTTTTAGTATTTCTGGGCATTATTTCTCGCGATAAAACTGAGAACTTTTCGTTATCTAGAAAGCGATTAAAATCAGATATTCAAAAATAACAAACTCTTACCAAGTGTTCCGGTCGCTTTCAGCAGGAATTTGCAGCAACTTTGCATGATAATAAGGTTGATAAAGCATTAACGTAACAACCATAAGAAAGCATTAATTACACTAAAATCGCCTCCGAAAGCTATAATTGCTTTTGGAGATGTTTTCTAATGAAAGAAGCCTGGGTTATATTGTGTGTCGCAAATTAAGTCCTTTAAAGCCCTTGAAGAAGGAAATCTCAACAGGAACTAATTTATTTGAGCTATTATCTTCTTTTCTTTGGCCTTTAACTCCATTTCTTGTTAAATAATCTTATTGTATGCTGAGGTTCGCACGACTTGATTATGAGGAAATCGTGCGACTGGTCAATTTATTGGAAACAACACGAGATGTTGTGTTCTCACCGAGGCATCTACTTGGAGTTCAACGCAGGGACTGCCTCGCTTTTGTAATCTATATTTTGCCCAATTTAAGTCATCTTCTTCACTTTCATGATTAAAATATGTCACTTTTCCACAGAGAGAAAACATGTTACGTTTCTAAGGAAAATATTCCTTACACCGGTACAAAAAAAATACAATTTTTGTCTTCGATTTTCTCCTTAGTATATTTACAAATACAACTTATAAGAAATAACATCTTACAGAGGAGCTAGCAACGATGCAGTAAAGTTCCGTAAATGTATATCCCCTTACGCGTCATTACGACGCCTCGTAAAGATGCTTAAAGTTCAACTTTACGTCGTCGTAAAGATTCGTAAGGTTTCGTAACTGCGGGGTTTAAGGTACCTTTACGGCGACTTAAAGGAAAAGTAAAGTTGCCATTTCGTGCTGCGAAGTCAATGTAATAAATTTATAAAACATTGTTTTCATCCAAATAGTCTAGTATAATTACGTCAGTAGAATGCCGAATGAGATATCAACCTAAGCCGTCTGAAGAAAATGACGCAGTAATAAAGCAACTCAATGCATGTGGAAGTGTTTAGATGTAAATTTAAATAATTATTGCTTTGTTCCACTTAGGACTTTATTTACTCTAATGCTAGGATTTTCTTCATTAAACTAACACATTTAGAATTTATGCATGCATTTTTACGTCCCGCGTAATATAATTTTGCGGAATAAAAAAGAAATCCGCTTGATGATTTCCGCTGAACATTTGAGCAATAATGGCAAACGTAAAATTACCGCAGAAACCTTGAATCACATGGCTATATTTTGAATACAGGTAAGAAAAACTTACCAAGACTTAAGCTCCCCAGTGACACCGCGAGAGAAATTAATTTGAAGTTACCAATTTTAATAAAAACGGACAGTTCTCGTCAGTTCAACTGCACAATAACACACTCTTAAAGCATTGACACTAACTTTATCGTGAATGCTTGAGAATTTAGACTAGGTTTCTAGGTTTACACCAGAGGAGGTTTGGTTTCCGGATGCATCAGTTCAGTGTATTCGCATTCGTAGGCGTTTACACTGAAAGGATATTCGGATTCCTGACCCTTAACTTAAAAAGACGGACAACTCTGGGAACATTCATGATGAGATGGTTAACAAGCTGTTTGTTGCCTCGACAACGATAAGCAAGATGCCGCCGAAAGAAGGCCAGGATTAGGTTGAGACAGGCTGAAGTTTTTTTTTTTTTCCACTCGCTTACTACGCTATTGTTGCCGATCATGTGTCCAACAAGGCATTTTTCCTGGTCTTATCCAAAATCTCCAGGTTTTTGATCGTGCCATCGACATCTCCGATAAGGTGGGGAGAATGTCAACATTGTTTGCGATCCGCCATTTTGGTTCTACCGCAAACTCAAACGTTCTCAGGCGGAAAAATATCCAGATTCGACAGGAAATCATTTACTACGACAAAACTCTCCGGATTAAAAACTTATCGGATTCACAATTTCCATTTTAAATTCCAGATTCAAAATCTCCGGAGACATGACCAAATCAGAGAGTTTTTATTTCGGATTCGCCCACTTCTGTGCAAACGGCAATTGCAATTTGGTACTAAAACGTTTCGAATTCGTCACGAATCTGGAACAATTTCGGCTCTAATGTAAACCTATAGTGTTAATCGCGGGGTCACGTTTAATGAATTTAATTGAACGAAATTCATTGTCAATAAAAGGACAAATCCATAAAAAAACTGACGTCATTTTTGTACGATAACAAAATGCAATTTGGCCGCTCTCACTCGTTAACGCATCACATGAATTTGTGTCTGTCCGCTTATTGACAATGAAAATTAGCCACTAAGCGCGCGAGAATCTCTGCAGTTATCGTAAAAAGTGGAATATGTGGGGGTTTTTTGCCGATATATATGATTCAACTTCTGAATAAGTTATAAGTTGTAAAAAGTAAGGTTAGTTGGCGTTTTTTACCCGTTAAATTGACCGAGAATGGGCTTGGGTCGGTTACTAGGACGATAGCTGAGTTTGCTTAAGAGTCCTGAACCCATTAAGCGGATAACTCTGTTGTTTGAACAATAATTCATATTTCCGGGGTAGAAGGGATTAGAATAGGAAACGGACTAATGGTACTTGTTAAAAGTGCATTTTACAAAAAGATCAATTCTTTAGTTGATTAGGCTACTCTACCTTCTCTTATAAAAATTATAGCCTTGAGCCATTTCTCAAACAATATATCAAATAAAGACGAGAATACACCTTCAGGATTCAGTGAATATTGAAATATACTGGTCTGCTCGTTCGATCGAAATAATTGTCCTGTTCTGCACTCCAGCGCTTTCATAAAATCTGCTGAAAACAGATAGAAATATATATTTCGCAAGCATAAATTAAAGCCATCGAATTAAAATTCTTAAATTATTGTTTATCTCTGTGGTCGCGGCCTCTATCATTTCGCCGTTCAACGTTAAAAGAAACTGTTTTCAGTTCACCAGAGTGTTCGTACAAAGACTTTTACACAATACGTAGTTTGACGACAATGGAGTTCCTAACCAAAGTAAACTGAAGTTTAAATAAGAATTTGTAAGCACAACTTACCTTCTTTCGAGAGCGAAATCAGTTGTGTGAAAGAATCGACTTTCGGGTGTGATTCAAAGAGCTGCGCTGAAACAATATATAATTCATCCACCGACTGATTAAAACAGCCCCAGGGCCAGGTGATTTAAATTGTAAACACAACGAAGCTAACATATTCAGTCTTGCTTATACCCCCTTTTTATTATAATTGTAGTGAAATTATTGCTGTTGTGGTAATCAATGATTAAATTATCAATATTAATGGAAATTGTGCAAGTAGCTTTCCATGCCAAATGTTTTTCATAAAATTCGTTGGTTAATTAAAATAGGCATTTTTGACGCGTCTTTCTTAAATGTCAGTCTTTTTTGTGATTTAAGGACGGTGTCTACTTTTGTTAGTGCGCACACGTTCTGCGCACACGTAAGTCATGGTTTGAGCGCGCGCGCTGGGGTTGACATTGACGCGATCAACTACGCCACCAAGCACACGACGAAAATTAAAGCAAAATTTTCTACGGTGAGCAAATCAATTTTAATGAACCTGTACTTAACCCAAGGGGACCAGAATAGCAGCATATCGCTAAGCACTAACTGTTAACGTCTTCCAGCTGACAACCTAGCTGTCATCTTTCAAAACGTACATGGAAATTCAGCTGTAACATGTACCTGCAGATGGCGTAGTGCGCGCGCAGAAGCGCAAATGTCTTACTTACTGGGGAGGTGACAGGAACAAATGTAACGAGCACCGCAAAAGTTTTCAAAAAAGATCAATAACTTTAAAAAACGCGTGGTTACCCCTACATTTTTTGTTGCGAAATAGAAGCAGCAAGCCTATTCAACATGTGATTAGTTTCTGGTTGTGAGCAAAAGGTATTTAGACTGTATTTTAGCTGAACCAGAGGAAGGCTGTCAGAGACGCTAAAAGCCCTTTGCAACGATTTTGTTATTAAAAACGTATCAAAAATGATTTCAATGTTACCATTTGCCATTTAGTTTAAAGATCTTTCAAAATCTGTTTGCCTCTCTGTATGTAAAGGCGAATTCTAAGGAAATCTGTGAGGAAATATCCTTTCCCTCTTTTTTTCAGAAAAATGCTGATGTCAGCATTTCTGTTGAGATTCAAGGCTAATTCTCTCGAAAAAATGCGTGGCTATCTCTATTTTTCTTTGTGGATTCCAATAGCCCTTGCAAAGATCTACTTTTTCGGCGTTCTACCTAAAACAACAATAAAAGCAAATGGCACTCGAACGTCAACCCACGATCTGTTGCGCACAGCCATATCACCCGGGCAGTGGCAGCCATGGACAGCTGTTTCGGCCTTGCTAGGCCTTAAAATGATGGCATAGCCGTCGGACAGGAAAAAAAGGACTAAAGCGAGGAGGATGCAAGGCACCCCTTTAAGCGCCAGCTCCCCACAAAACATGGGGGAGCTGTTGGCTGGGAACCACACGGCAGTTCTCCCACGGCATGCGCTGAGAAGGTAGATCCACCTTAATTGCCTATCGGTGTGTCAGTAAATTTATGTAAAACAACAATAAAAGCAAGTGACACATTGGAACACTAACCCACGTTGTTGGGTGGAGCTGGCGCTTAAAGGGAGGGGGGGGGGGGGGGGCTTTGCACCCGCCTCGGCAGTAAAGGGCAGAATGCATAGGGCTTTTAGTCTTTTTTTCTGCCCGACGGCTACGCCATACTGATGAAGCCTAGCAAGGCCAAAACAGCTGTACGGCCATGGCTGCCACTGCCCGGGTGATATGGCTGTGTGTATTTGTATGGTACTGGCCAGACCGTGGATTGGTGTTTGAGTGTGTCACTTGCTTTTATTGTTGTTTTAAACCACGCAAACCGGCAGCATTTTTGTTTGCGGCCCTTTCAATCATGGTGTTTCCCCTGAATAGGAGCGAAATTTGAACCAGTTTTACAAGAGAATCGTTAAGATTATAATTAGTTGTGAAGACTACGAGAGGTTCACCCCCATAAGAGAGCCCCAAGTTGGCAGGGGACTGTTTGGTGTCAATCTACAAATTTTTCACTTCAAATTTCAATTTTTCAAATCCATTAGAACTTAACTTATCCTTTAAGAAAAAATATATCTTTCTTAAAATACCCAAAAATCACACCTAAAAACAAAACCGCAAAACATCGGTTTAAGCGGAGGAATTTGGCGTTGCTTGAGACGTGAACGAGATATTGACAAAAACGCCGTTAAGCGACGTCAAAACAGCCTTCAGGTGTATCCCGCGGCAGACTAGGACGACGACGACGACGACGACGGCAACGAGAACGTCACTGAGGCCTCGTCCACACTTATCTGGATATTTTTTAATCCCCAACTTTTTCTTTCCGAATTCATTAGTTTCCCCGTCCACACGTAGCGTATTCAAATCGAATTCGTCTGTCTCCACGAATCCGATGGTATCCGGATTCAATCAACTGCCCGGCTGGGCTCCTCTGCGTTACTGTGTTCAGAGCATGCGCCATAAAGCGCGCGATAGCTAGACCCGTAGTCACAAGAAATTGAAGTTAATGTTTAGTCCGTTTGGTCGAAGCGTGCCCAGCTTGAATATTAATCTCATTTCATGCTGTTTACGGCTGATGTTGCTGCCAGAGCACTGTTTTAAGCCACATGCCATGATTTCATCCAGAGAGTGGGAGGCGGAGTTGAAACGTTCAGCTACGGGAAACCTGCGCGATCAGTTCCGAATGCTGCGGAGGTGTTCGCTGAAACGTTCCCGTAGTCGCCTTCCAGTCTCCCCGATGTACAGGCAATTGCAGCGACGAAAGGAAATGCAATACACAACATTCTCAGACTGACAGGTGAAGTAGTCGCGGATATTATGTGCGCTCTTCGGTCCGAACATTAACGGACTGAAAATTAACTTCAATTTCTTGTGACTGCGGGTCTAGCGCGTATTACACTTACGCGCGCAAAAACAGTGGTTTTCTTATTTGTTTCATGCGCGCGCTTTCCGTGCGTGCGTACTTAGACAACTTTTTGTATCGCGCGGCTAAATCCACCTACTGAAGAAGGGCCAAACCCGAAACGTTTAGTTTATTTGAACAAATTTGACACTTTTCAAAGCATTTTAGCCTTATATACGACTTTTCGACAGTGTCACGCATCGCATGAGTTTTTTGCTCAATCCTACTGATATTGGTTTATTGTTCGGTATGAGATTGGGCACGAATTTCCTACGTCATCGGATTCGAAAATATCCGGATTCGCCCGTATACACGTTATCGGATTCTTCGAGGATTTTTTTTTTCCACTCTGGAGAGCGGATTTAAAAATGTCCGGATTCGCTGTCGAATTCGCCGAATGCGTGTGGATACATCCAGATATTTTTTAATCCGCAACTTTTTCTTTCCTGATACAAAAATTTCGCCACCCACAGGTAGCGTATTCAAATCGGATTCGCCTGTCCACATGTATCCGATGATATCTGGACTCTCTAGAGAAACTAGGACTACACGTTTTACCGCCATATATTGGTTTATTGTTTGGACACGATTTTTGCGACGTCAACGGATTCGAAAATATCCGGATTCGCCGCCCACAAGTCTTTTTTTCCTTACGCGGATTCAAACATGTCCGGATTTGCTGCCGAATTCTCCGGATGCGTGTGAACAGAAGCCATATTCGAAAAGAAAAAGTTGTGGGTTAAACAATGTCAGGATACGTGCTGATGGGGCTTGAACAAAAGTTTAGTGAGCAAACTAGCAGCTGTGTACGTGCGTTATAAATCTTTGTACATTTTTTTTTTGCCGTCCTCTGCTAAACAACAACGTGAAATGACCAAGTTCTGTGTCGTCTGAGAAACGCGAAATTGAACGAAATTAGAACGCTATCATTGCATAGTTACCCTGCGCATATTTTAAGAACCGTTGGCATACCGAACAGATCTAGACAAATTTCGCTGGTAAAATATAACTGCATTTTTGACGGTCGATGCCATTTTCACGACACTTATTTTCCCAACCAAATTATAGAAAACACCCAGTATCGAAGCCGGAACCTCTGTATACTAACATCCTTCGTATACCACCACAATATCAGGTTGACACGTTAAATCTCCGCAAAATTTAATTATAAAACGTGACTTTCTTTAAGAAAAAGAAAACGTGTAGTGTGAGTTCTATCGAGTTTTAGTATAAATCTATTAGCGTTCTAGCACGTATGCTATTCTCGATCTGGCTACGCTACTCAGTATATATTTAACAATAAGATTATTCGCTCTCGATTTCTATTTAAACAATAGAGTGTTTCTGTCGAGGAACTATCGGCTGATAGTTGCCCCGCGGAAATTTGATGTTCTTAAAACAAATATTTGCCCGATGTGATAAGTCCATTTTCGGGTCCGCAGGCACTTAATTTCTAACGTACTGAACGAACACAACAAGCAGCCATGTTGTCTTTTATACACACACAACAACAACCACCCCGAAGGGGGTGGTAACGAAAGTAACACATTTCGTTCTAACAGGGAGGTACACGGTTTCGGCTTTCGCTACAATGCTCCCCCTCCTAAGAGACACTGTCCTCAGTGTCACGGTGCTAACCGCGAACGAATAAAGTTACAATTTAACAACAGCTTTGAACGTCTTGTAAAGTTCTTCTAAGACAACAAGCACAGATCAGTACACAATAGAAACTAATGTCACTCAAAGTTCCTCCTGTCCATCACGCTTAAGAAACTCTTTAAAAGTCTATTTGAGTGTTCAATGTCCAAGGTAATGAAGGGGTTAAACCCAATCACCGTAACGATTTGGTTCTCTCCGCTCCCTTCCATAACGTGTCCGTACATTATGTGGTAGACTTCCTCGGGAAGAGGTCCTACGGTCGTTCTCCAACACGCTCCGTTGGTCTACAACTGGAGCCACTGGCAGGGCATCAGCAGGTATCTCTGCATCTGTATCCCTTCTCGTGTCTGCTTCGTCGTCACTGTTCTCCGCATCAGATTTAGGCTTCTCGGACATTGTTGTTGACTCCACGGCAATGCTGCCATCCAGAACACCTTCCCTCAGCACAGTTGGAACAGAGCCACCCGGGATAACAGGCTCAATTTCTCCAACACTCGCACCTTGGGATACAGGCGTAACAGCCTCTCCGTCCTCCGAAATCCAGCTCCTCAATGCTGGTCCGAGATATGGCTTGAGTCGGTCTGCGTGAATAACTTTAGCTTTTGCCCTTCGATTTTTTTGAATACGATAGGTTACATCTGACAACACAGACACCACCAAATAAGGCCCTTCCCACGGACAATCCAACTTGGGGTTCCTGCCTTTCTTTCGGCGTACGTTGTGCAGCCAGACGCTGTCTCCCACCCGGAAAGGCTTACTGGACACCCGTTTGTCATAGTTTCTCTTCTGCCGTTCTGCTGCTCTTCCGAGATGTCGTCGTGCTACCTCGTGGGCGCCAGCCAGTCTCTGTTGAAGAGCCAATGCATACTCAGTTGACAGAGGCGGCATATCTGAAGTTGACTCAGTGACTACGTCAAGTGGGACTTCAATCTCACGTCCAAGCATTAGCATGTTTGGAGTTTCCCCCGTAGACTCATGCACAGAGCTTCTGTAGGCCATCATGCAAGGTTGAAGTTGTAAGTCCCAGTCCTCTTGACTTTCTTTAAGTTTTCCTCGCAGCATTTCAACTAATGTTCGATTGTACCGTTCTACCTGTCCGTCTGACTGTGGATGCAATGGGGTGGTTCTAGTCTTCTCGATATCCAAGAGCTTACACACTTCAGCCATGACTTTGGACTCAAAGTTTGTTCCCTGATCACTATGTAACTCCCGAGGAACTCCAAAACGACACACGAATTCCCCCACCAACTTTTCAGCTACTGTAACAGCTTCTTGATTCGGGATAGGATAGCTTTCAGTCCACTTTGTAAAGTAGTCGGTTACAACAAGAACAAATTTATTACCACGAGGTGTCTGAGGTAGTGGTCCAAGTATGTCCATCGCAAGACGTTCCATCGGAGCACCAACCACATACTGCTTCAGAGGCGAACGTCGCTTCCGTCCCCAGCTCTTCTTGGCACCACACTCATGACAAATTTTGATCCATCTCTTGACTTGTGAAGTCAGGCCTGGCCAGTAGTACCGAGCTCTAAGCGCTCCCAGTGTCTTGTTGACACCCCGGTGACTTGCAGTTGTATGGTTGTGATGAGCTCTGAGCGCCGTTTCTTGTAAGTTGCTTGGAAGTACAATCTGGTACTGTATTCTAGTACCACTTCCTTCTTCCCACCTCCGGCATAGTACTTGATCTCGGATTTTCAGTTGGTCCCACTGGGCCCAAAGTGCCTTCACTGTGCGGTCATACGGAGAGACATCTTCCCACTTCGGTCGGACGGCACTTGCACCTTTGCACTGTAATATCACCTTTAGGCTAGGATCTGCTGCTTGTTGCTCATGAAGGTACTCTCGAGTCCACGTTGGTTCCAGTTTGATCGTTTTGCACCAAGTTTCAGGCTGATCATTGGTGAAGCAATGTTCAGTAGTAGCTGACGACAATTCTGCTCCACCTCGCTTATCGTGAAGGATTTCTGTTTGCTCCTTTACAAACCCGTCACTCCTAGCCTGGGAATCATCAGTCTGAACAGCAACACTAACCACTTGCTCAACCTTCTTCCACTCCTTACACCATTGGCAACCATCGTTACAAGGTCTTCGTGACATGGCATCAGCATTTTGATGTCGTTGGCCTTGTCGATACTCAATCTCATATGTAAACACACTGAGGAACTCTATCCATCTTGCCAACTGCCCCTCTGGTTCCTTGACCTTAAGCACTGAGCGAAGGGGGGCGTGGTCAGTCCTTATGCGAAACTTCGGCCCCTGCAAATAGTGACGGAACTGCTTCACAAACTCCACAACAGCAAGTAGCTCTTTCCGCGTAACGCAGTAGTTTCTCTCGGCCTTGGTCAATGTTCTGCTCGCATAAGCAACTGGATGCTCCATTCCATTCTTTAACTGACTCAAGACGGCTCCAATACCATGGTTGCTGGCATCAGTGTCAAGTATGAACTCCGTAGTGAAATCTGGGTATGACAAGACAGGAGCTGTGGCCAACAGGGTCTTTAATGTATCAAACGACACCTGGCACTCGGATGTCCACGTAAAGTCAACATTTACTTCAGTCAGTTTGTGAAGAGGCCGGGCTACCAGGGCAAAATTTGGAACAAAACGTCGATAGTAACTGGCAAGTCCTAGAAAGCTCTTAACTTCAGTTGCATTCTCAGGCACTGGCCACTCATGAACTCGTTTAACCTTCGCAGGGTCAGTCTCGATGCCCTCCTCAGATACAATATGGCCAAGATATGCGACGCGTTTCCGGAACAGCAGACATTTGCTTGGTTTTAACTTGAGTCCAGCTGAAGCAAAGCGAACGAACACTTCCTCTAAACGCTCCAGTTCCTCTTGAAAAGTTCTCCCA
Source organism: Catalaphyllia jardinei (assembly GCA_022496165.2). NCBI lineage: Eukaryota > Metazoa > Cnidaria > Anthozoa > Scleractinia > Caryophylliidae > Catalaphyllia > Catalaphyllia jardinei. Next base: position 1,100,709 of record CM042754.1, on the reverse strand, counting down.
TACACAACTGTGTCATCAAGGTAGATAAGGCAGGTCTCAAACCTTAGCCCTGCTAAGATCAGTTCCATTAATCTTTCAAAGGTACTTGGTGACGAAGTGAGGCCGAAGGGCATAACATTCCACTCGTAGAGACCAGAGGTGGTTACGAAGGCTGCCTTACCACTGCTAGCTGGGTCCATGGGGACTTGCCAATATCCCGATGCCAGATCCAAGGTGGAGAACCATTTTGCACCGGAAAGAGAACACAGAGAGTCGTCAATCCGTGGCAGTGGGTAAGCATCTTTGACTGTTACTGCGTTGACCTGCCTGTAATCCACACAGAACCTCTGCGAGCCATCCTTCTTGGTAACTAACACCACAGGAGATGACCACGGGCTGTTGGATTTCTTCACAATTCCACGTTGTAACAAGTCCTCCACCTGCCTCTCAATTTCCGCATGTTTCGATGGTGATGTGCGGCGAGGATGCAGTTTGATTGGTCTTGCATCGCCTGTGTCGATGTTGTGTGTCACTAGGTTGGTTCTGCCAAGATCTTGTTCTGATAAGGAGAATACGTCTTTATGCCGGTGTAAGAGTCCAGCAACTGCCTGGCTTTCTTCTTCGGTCAACTGTTCTGAACTGCGCCGCCAAAGTTCCCTGAGTGGATCTGGTAACATGTCTCCACTTTCCTCCGCCCTCCTCTGGCTTTGGTCAATTCCACTTGTGGAGCCCCGAGGGTTAGTTTCAGGAAACTCCAGCTCTGCCACGTTGGAAACTGGTTTGGCCACCGCTACCACAGTCTGAGCACCGATGGTTTGCGTTTTGTCAGCAGTGTTTAGGATTCGCACTGGTACAAGGCCGTTATCTCCTGCGGAAACCAGAGTCCTGCCAATATACAGGCCTTTGTCTTGTAGACGGTTGCCACAGGGTTCTAGGATTCGCAATCCTTGGTTAGCATTTTCAGCCTTTGACTGTCGGTGGATAAGATGAACGGGTATCACGGCTTTACAATGTAGTTCTATTACCACAACACGGCGAGTTACACATCTGAGACTGAGTTGCTGGAAACTCTCATTACAACAGTCAATTTCCTCTCCATTGATAAGAAGTTGCTGCTGAACTAGGTCAATCTTTGCATCTACATCAGACAAGAATTCCATGCCTAATATGGCAGAGTCCTCGATGTCAGCTACCAGTACACGTAAGCTTATATCTTGAGTTCCTATCCTTATAGTCATCTCCCCTGTGCCATACGTATTGGTTCTGCGCCCGTCTGCCAAAAACACTTGTGAGCCATCTTCATGTAAGGGGAATTTAGCATCCTCAGGTAACCTCTTGTAGCACTTATAGGATAAAACATTTCTCACAGCACCCGTATCCACCAGCCAAACAACTTTACACTGTCCTATGAACCCAATGACATAAAGTCCATAGGGGCGAGATCTCTGATTAGGTACTACTGTCACATTTCCACCCTCTATAAGATTATTAACTGCAGTGTTAGAACTTTGAGGCCTATGACTGTCCAGGTGTCCTACTGGGCCCTTGAGGACACCCTGTTCCCGTTTCCCGAGTACTGGTCAGATGCTGGTCGTCCCCTCCGTTGAGGGCATTCTTTTCTCATGTGCCCCCTCTTCCCACAATGCCAACATTCCCATCCCCTGGTTTGGTTTCCCTGTGGCACGT
>CM042754.1:1079044-1094044 GCA_022496165.2 Catalaphyllia jardinei | reverse complement strand
AATGTCTCTCTGGAGACGTATCATTTTCTTGGCGAATAGTTTTTGGAGCAAGATTTTCTATAATTCAACATGTATAATTCAATGGTTTATATTTGCCTGGAATTGCTGATTAAACCACGTACAGGCGAGCTCCTCGTGAGCTACAACCCTGATGTTTGACTTGGGCTGATTATTATTGACTGAATACCTCTCATTAACCGAGTTCGAGGTTCGTACTGTATACTTACAGACTAAATGTTTCCACCACGAATTTATGGCCCAAGCGCAAAAAGCGCGGGTGATAATTCGTAGAGAAGTAAGTTTAAGTGAAACCGAGAAGACGAAGGTAGTAAGATACAATTCCTTTATCTCTGTGTTTGACAGGTTTGGGAAGAGCTTCAAATTAAACGAGCGGTACAGTAGAATACGACCCCCTAAATGAACCAATCACAGTGCGTGTATTAAGTAGGAGGTGTACTAATCTGGCAAATGATTAGATATTTTCCTTCAAAATTTTTCCTTCATACAAACAGGAAAGTGGGGGCGGGGGGGGGGGGGGTTGGGGGCGTAAAGAGCAGAGTTGTCGCTGATCAAAAAAAACACAACTGATCTGAACTAGTGTTTTTATTTGTCATTTATCATATAAATTCGTATTTTAGACTAAAAACTACTGTGGCGCTGTCCACAGTCCCAAACTTAGTACTTAAAGGATTTGTCCCCGTTCTTTTGATTCAATAAATAGTAATTACCTTTTAATAGTACAATATATCCTTTTTTGTCCAAAAGTATCTTAATTTAGTCTTGCCCTACTGTCAGGGCTCTAAAATTGTTTTACAAAACTTTATACTACAAATATGTGGCTTCGATGTATTTCCATTGTTAAACTGGGGTTTACCGCGTTACTTTAGGTTTGTTAGAGTATGAGTGATTCTACCGAGGGATTTAGAGCTAAAGCAAACAAAATTACTCACTCGTAGAATTACTAGAATTATAAAAATAATTAGTATGTTAGAATAGACTTGTTTCAGTAAAGTCAAGTGAATAAATGTGTATCGGTGCACTCAGCAACTGAATGAATATAACAGGTTTGCAACCTTCGATTAAACTCTTAGAATTAATTTCTCCGCCTCTTTGGAAAGTTAGAATCGTTAGAAAATTAGTATTATAATATATTACTATATTTTTTTTTATGTAACGCCTTTATGACCACCAAGTCTATTAAAACAAGGCCTCAAACTTAGGAAATCGAACTGAAGCCTAACATTCTAAATAGTCTCGAAAATTAAAAACTATACATCGAACGCATTTCTCTTTACAATTCTACCTCACTATACACAGTTAACTTGTTGATCAGCAAAGTACTCAGTGACGAAAGATCTCGCTCGAATGAATGGTCCTTTCGAGTTAAGGACAGAAACCTGCCACCCACCTGTTGGACCTTTTGACGATCCGAAAAACAAATCGTTGCAAAACAAAGGAAGTACGAAAATGAACCAATCCTTTCAATGACATGCGGATTCTGAAATTCAGAGCGCAACCGACTAATGAACTTTCGCTACCGTCAATCAAATGTTCGGCGGTTCCTCCCAGCTTCCGACCACTAACGAGTACTGTTTCGCTGCCTGAACTGTGCTCGACGATTTGATTACCGCTCGTTATTGACAGATGCAGTGAGAGAAATATCAGGAGGCGCCAGAATCCGGCCAGACTGATTTGCACTTGACTGCGTGAGAGAACGTGCACTCAGTTCTAACTGGGAAACCTAACCAAACAACCTGTCGACTGAGTACTTCACTGAATCAAACATGATTTGTAATTAGACTATTCACACTATTTACACAAAACCTTTACATGTATCTCTATAAATACGCTGATCTGTGTGGCAAGGTGTTTCTGCCGGCATTTCAGTTAACATCCAATCCCCGTAATATTTTTTCTCGGGGGCTCGAAACTCGAGGCATTCCGGAGCAGCGTACCTCTCGTATCTGAGGCATTCAGGACAGTCACAAACTGTGTCATTCCTCACCAGTACTCTCTCAACTGTGCTAGTCGCCTTGACAGGCGAGAAATCGCTAGCTGAGTTACTTCCAGAGACAGAATCCAGCTCGGAAATCTCCCCACAAGTGCAACGAGGGACACGATCCGCATCGCAAAGAAATTCTGTCCTTCGAGTTCGTTTTCTATGCGATGATCTTCTTCGATCGCTTTTAGTTCTGTGCTTATGAACGTTCTTGAAAGGTTCGCTGCTAGAAGCCTCGTCATCAAGAGGAGACGAGGTTCCCGTGGATCTTAGCGTGGACTCTGACGTGCTCGAACTGCCTCCGGAGGAGGGAGGAAGTAGTTTGTGATGTCGACGTAATTTGGTGAATACGATGAACAGAAGAACTGCAAACACAAGTACAGCGAACACAAACACGCCGAGGAAAGTCAGTTCAGATTTTCCTAAAGTCTTTCTTTGGACCACAGCAACCGCTTCGGTTTCTGCTGATAACAAAACAAGAATGTTACCGGAAACAGGAAAAAATATTCATACCGGCGTGCATAGAATAAATTAAAATAATTCTCTAGTACTCCTACGCAGAAGCTACTGTGGCTCCTGGTGAGGTAATGAATGTCTGACATGTGTGTTGCGTCACTTACTTTCAGTTCTACTTTCCGTCTTGTATGAGGCTGTGAAGCCTCTCCGAGTTCCATTGGTCCAATGTCCGTTGTGTTTGTAAAACAAGTACATATTGTTTCCAGATGAAACTATTGATTCTTTGTAATCATCGCTCTTTATAATTGTTATTTTCGGCGCGCTCGAATCGTTCCCATCTCGAACAATGATCGAGTCGCCGTCCATCTTCAAGGCGTCAAACCATAAATGCACCCTGTGGCCCTGAGGTAAGCTGATGACCCAGGTGCAGCTGGAGCGACCCGGGCGAGAAAACAGCTGCGGAGATGACGTGATCATCCCGTGCGGTTCTGTTAAGCGGCACCCACAGGAACACGCGGACCCTGAAACTGGATGCCATGTTACAAACACAGTCAGAGAACTGAATTCACAAAAATTCATGAAAACGTTACTACCCGCTATGTCCCAGTTTCGTTAAGTCTCAAGGGTGTTTATAAGAAAAAGGAACCTTTATCAGTCTATGGGATAACAAGCAATGAGCAAGCTGTCAGCTTATAAGATTCCCAACGGTTAAAAGCGTTTTGACAGACATATTGTTACCTTCACAACTAGCATTCTAACAACATCTTTATTTCTCTCATCATAAATATAAATATGAATACTATAGCATTTTTTGTTTATTCAATAGAGGGAGTATGTTTTAGATGAGGCAACTGTTGTAATCTTGTTTGAGGCTAACTCAACCGTTAGGTTTTCGACTTCACATCCAGCTTAGTACACTGTCTAAATGTAGGGCGGAAGAGACGAAGGAAGAATTTGCATTTTACAATTTGGTTTAAGAGAGAACAAACAACAAGAATCAACTAATTCGTGTATTGCTCTGACAGTAAATATAAATGTTTTATGGGGTATTTTTGAAAATTTAGCGAACATTCATGAGCAAAATGTGTGATTTCATCAAGAAAAGGCAATTGTTGAAACTAGGCATCGTTATAATAAAGCAAATCTATTTTTATACCTGGGCAGGGATTGAGTGCGCATGACCTTGACATAAGAGCTTTTCCTTCACATGTTGATTTCTTGTCCATAGACGTGCTCACGCTTGTACAAAATCGATACCGGTGTTGTTTTCCCTGACCACAAGAGCTAGAACACAGTCCCCAGGACGACCAAGAACTCCAACCGTCATAATTCGAGGTGCCTACCAAAACAGGAAAGACGTTTTCTTTCTTTAACTGTCATTTTCCGCTTGATTAGTATAAACTTGTCACACTTAACTTTGCGTGGGACCATTATGAATAGAGTTAAACAAGAGTGGCACTTGAAAGTAGGCTTTGAGAGACTGCCAGTTTCGTGTTTCTTGTTTACAATAAGCCAACCTATGTACGTGCTGTTTTCATTAAGGCGGGCACGTATTGATTTGCGCTAATAGTCAACAGACCTCGTGGTTAACCGCAGTAAACGAAAGACAAAAAATTAATCACCAGGCGCCGAAACGTCTACCGTGAAGGGTTCTTGCCACGTTTTGCAGCTCAGGAACATTTTATGATTAAACAAAAACGCCAAGTCGGGGCTTATCAATTTTTTCTATAATATTTCCTTCTTAACGGGCTATTAATGTTTTCGGTACGTCACAATATTTTAATTGTTTTCATGGAATATGAATATTGAATTGCCGTTTCTCAGGCGTCCGACTAACAATCTTCCCCTTCAAATCTTGCTAACGGGAAAGCTGATTTTCTCGCCTAGTTTTTTTTTTCTTTGATTGCAGAAGCGTGTTGTGCTTTCATCAGTGAAATTCATTCTTGAATAAAGCAATGCAATTCCGTTAATTAAGATTGCAGCGTGCTAAAGTATAAAAGAATTTCTTCATCTAATGGAATAATTATTACGTAAAATATTTCAATCATTATTATATTACAACGGCCACCGCATCGCCTGGCTTAGGGTGGGCTTCCTTGTGTTTAGCTGAAAATATGTATTATTACTCCAAACAATACGCAACATAAGACAATTAAAAAACCTTGGGAGGTTTTTGAACTATATACAAATCATTGTATCTCAAAACAGTCCTTAAATAGTATATTCTAACAGTCAATTTAAGGACAATTTGCCTGACTTTTTGATCTGTTTTATAAAAACCTTCCAGTAACATTTACCTTCAGATATACACCTCACTGTGGCCTTATGTTCCACTCAAGGAACGAAGAGGATGAGTGAGTGATACACCTCACTAAGAAAAATCAGTGAGCAAAGTTCGATATTTAATGATTCTTATGGAACGAAAAACGAAATAAAATATTAAGTCACACGTTAACTAAAACGCATGTTAATCACTTTCAAAACTGCTGCGTTAAGTGAACGCCTAATAGCGTAAAAAAGCGCTCTAAATCGGGTCGATTAGCGACACATTTACTTCGTATTAAGTCTTTTTGAATCAGCACTGCTGGCGTTTTATTAAGCGCCGCGCCAGATTAAAACCGATTAAAAGATAACCTTATTTTTGTCTTGGTCAGGCTGCTTTCGATTTTCCTTTATATTAACTGATTAAATAGTAGATATCGTTCACATATATGACCAGCAATATTAATCATGTATGAATCTTGCGTTCGCCTAAAAGCTTTTGTACTATCTGAGAAAAACACTTCATGGCTCACATTATTGTGGTTTAGCAAAGTGCTAATTTATCAACTATTCTCAGAGCTGTTATAAATATATTTACTGCAAATAATGGCTAAAAGAAAATTACGACGAAGCTATCAAGGAACCATCGGAGGCTGGAGGAAAAAAAAGTGTCTTAGTTTGTGTTACAGAAGAAAATTTGAAATTTCAAATGGAACATGAAAAACGTTGAAGGAATTATTTCAACATGGCAGTGATTTTAAAGCGAACTGTGCATTTAATAAAAACAAAAGTAAAATATTGGCTCCTGATACAGGCGCCACACTGTCTAGCCTTAAGTATTCTTAATGATTTTTAAACCCTAAAATAGCTTTAACAAAGTCGTCTTTCCGGTTCTTTATGCCTCGCTTAAGAGGATTGAAAGCTTTTGGAAATGTCTTTTTCCCAATCTGGATTACATAACCTTCGAGACTTTTTCGGCCTATCATGCGATCAAAGAAATTGCATTCAGAAAATTAAAAATCGCACAGTACACGTGACTATCAGCCATGATGAGATTGCGTGACTGTGGTCGTGACAGTACAAAACAACAAAATTCCATTAAAAACTTCCTTCTTGCTTTAGAAGCTTGAAAATTTAATTTTCTGCAATTTTGGACAACAGCGAATAAACTTTATTAATATTTAAAAATTAAAAGAAGAACATGTACAACTCGAGGCGAGTTGTGCAGGGAGAAAAAGGAAAAGAAGAAAATAAACCGATTTGTTAGCTTCAATTTACAGACTATGAACCATGACAGGAATAAACTATAAATAAATACAATTATTAGCATCCGGGGATAAATATGAACAGCCATACTTAAAAGAAGGAAATCTGAATGTAGGGCATAACCTACTGATATGGTATAAAGCTGCCAGTAAAAAAAAGACAATAGGAATATAATTTTTTTTCTTTTCTCGCTCTCTCCAATGTTAACGAAAAATTAGATTTTATACTTGACGTTATAGGATTAAGAATGCAAATCAAAGGCTTGGCTTCAAATTATTAGCGTTTGGTGCCATTTTTGACGACCACTCGTAGTCTAGTCTGATTAAAAATAAGATGTCAGCGACGGGCTCTTTTTCACGAAATCCAACCACTTCCTTTCCCGCGCAAGGGTTTAATCATTGTAGGGGGCCCATTTCGTTAACGTCCAGTTTAGCAATTCTTGAAGCAAAGCTAACTTTGACGAAGTATTTACAATGTGCTATCAGCCTTTCGGTATTAAAAACATTGTTGTGATTGAACACTGCATTTCGCCGTCTGATAACACTGCTATTCTTCTATCTTTTTGTCTTCAGAAGACCTTTTCCTGCAAAGAGCGGTTGATTAACTGAAATAACGAGATATCGAAGGGTAAAAAATACTCAAACAAAACGACGTTACCACACGGAACTGGACTGCTAAATAGCATAGCTTCAAATGTACGTTTTATCAGACTTAATCTAAATGACGTTAAGGTTAAGCATTAGCCAACGTGGTATGACCATTATAATATAGAGCACATGTGTGGTGTTCATGCTGGAATGAACGATGTTAAATGAAATAACATTAGAACTGACCAAAAATTTAAAAGCTCCGGTACGATAGTCAAATAGCCAATATATTTCACTTCCGTTGTACTTCCAATTACGCAATATTTCCTAGAGTGGTGATTTTACTGGTAAACGAATATTCATTGCACCTAATGCAGAGAGATTTTTGTGGAATGTTTATTACGCAATTACGCAACACTATATGAACACTGCTCCTCCTAAGCTCCTTATCGCGTCCATCAGGATTATTGGTCCTTACATTTCACGTTCTTGCTTCATTTTTTCGCAATTCTTCTGGGTGTATTATTCTCCAGGTGATGTGGTATCACAACAAGCAAAAAAGCCCTTCTTGAAAAATGCACAACGACCAATTTAATGTGCATTCGAAAAGCTATCTTGCACTATAAATTAAAACGATATGGTAGAATAACTTGCACTGACCGCATTTTAAATTTTGCATTTGGTTTGGTTTAGTATAATCCTATTATCTAAAAAGATTACCACGCCCAGGGCACTGATGCTCAAGTCAACCACTTCTTCAAGAATAGGATGGTATGCAACCCATATAGATTTTGACACTTCAAAGTTTTTGCCAAGTGCACAGAATAAGAAGGAAATAAAGATATACACTCTACTTAGAGCTTTTGTTGGTAAAAATTCCGGCAATTTGTCGTGTTGAAAGCAACGCTCTAAATATAGTAAAGGTGAGCACAAGATTTTTACCACAGCAAGCAGAAGTGTCAATATTTATTCAGATTGCACTACAAGATAATTTCCTCCCTCCTTTCTTCTTTGCACAAACTTGAGAAAAAAGAACATGCGAAAATCACGTCACGATTTTGCGGCCAATTAAAGGTCACGACACGAACTGATGGCATTTTAATACTGCCATTAATAATAACCTTGTTACAGTCTTTTAAAAGCTTTAAATGTGACCACCAATTAAACACGAACTTTTCTTGTATCTTCTAGAAAAGGAATTTGATATAATTCCCGTACTCTAACCGTATTAAATCATGCGTTAGATCCACGAGACACTTAAGATTCAAAAGGTCATTAAAGCAGCTAATAGTCATTGGTTTCACACACGAACGACTACAGAATACTACATTAGTTAGGATTTAGATCTTTTAAGATATCCATTTTGTCACTGCTATATCAACAACAGTAGGTTTGATATTTGCGTTTCTTTCTCTTCTCAAATCTATGCTCGATCGTACTTCAGTTGCTAATACACATTTAATACCAGAAAAAAAATGTGACAGAAATAAATCACCTTTCTCCATGGCTGTCTCCGGGTGAATACCTTAACATAAACACGCCATGTCTCAGTGCTAATTTTTGTCTGAAAACAGGAGGTAACCTTCACCACATTGAATGCTTTATACCACAGCTCTTTGTCAAGAGAGTAGCTTACAATAAACGAAGAAAAAAAAACGTTGTAGCGTCAATAAAATCAACATCATGGGACTCTTGCGAGAACCACAAACGATTGCCTTGGCTAAAAATACCAGTCCCAGCGTGAAACGATGGCTATACAAAAAGAAAACAGGAAAAGCAATATAAAATGAAAGAACAGGCTTTTCATACGCCACAATGAACGGAAATGTTTCTCGTTGCCAAAACAAAGAAACTGAAACATGGGAATTTATGTACCAACCGCAAAAATACAATGGCACTTCAAGAAGGGTGGTTTGGTCCAAGTGGATTAATTTTCGCCAAAAAAAAAGATAGAAAATTCTCAGTTATTTGACTTTTAGCGTGAATCGTCCCACTTTAGAAGAGAGACCTCAGGTCTCAGTCCTTTAAAGACAAAATAATGATAGAAATGCCGGAATGGGTCGTTCTGCATGTCACGTTCTGAAATGGGGCAAAAGATCGAATTTAATCTGCGCATTCCCGGTCAGATTATTTTCACGAACCTGACCGATAAATGTCCGGAAAGGCGACAATGAAATATGCGCCCTGTTTATCCGTACCCAACATGAATTTCCTGTTGACCAAAAAAAAATACTGAACTCTTTCTGGCAAAGGTGAAACCAATAGCATCGCTGGAACGTTCCAAGTTAACTGGATCATCAAAACAAAACCAAACCGCTGAGTATCTTTCGATCCAACGAAGCTAAGAGAAACTGATCGACAAGACGCCGTGACAAGGAAAGCCAGGCGTTTTCTTTTTCAAGTGGCACTTTGGTTTCGCGTCCGGTGTTGCTATTATTTTGTTTTTCATTTACAAAGCGCTAGAACATTCGCTAATTGCTCTTCCCAATCTACTTTCCTATTTTTAACTTAGTTTACTTTTGAGTCACGTTATTTGCTCGGCAATGATGTAGAGCTGCTGTTGTCAGCTCATCGCGGGAGACGTAATTGAATGTTGAGTCAATATTTGGGACACCTATTGTTTCAAACTTCTGCTGTGTTTTTTGCCAAAACTAGCCATGGGCACTCGATTCAATAGCCCGACCAGGTTGATTTGTCTTTCAAAGACAAATTGTGAATAAAAACAAAGGAAGAATGCTCATAGCTCACATTAATATATGTCAGTGGACGCGCTAAGTCTGTTAAAAACTTTTCTTGTCCATGGAAATGAATCGAATCCATTATCAGCTAACTTTCCTGTTGAGCAATTTCCATTATGAAGCAAAGAAATTAACAGCTTTTCGGAGTCGAGTTATACAATGGTGCTAATTGGCGCTTAATAGCTCATTCACGCCTCACTTCATTTTCTTTCCTTCGTATGTAATTCTCACATCATTTGTTTTCAATTAACACTGGGTACCAAGCACAAACTGGTTCCTGTTGTACTCAAAGCCTCAAACACAACTCGACTAAACGAATGGACTCCGGAAATCAATATTCTGTCCAAGAAAATTGTTAATAACCTGATTTGTAAACACTGGTTTGCTCTCTAAAACCATTTTGTAATGTAATTCTGTCATCCCTGATTGCCGCGACAGCAAACAGTTGTAATCCACCAAGCTAGAACATAAGCGCCTCTTAGATGTAACAAAAATAACAGTACCGGGACCTCAAATACTTAGCATTTTCACAGTTCGTATTGCAGAAAACGTCTTAGGAACTGACAAGGTGGTAATGAGAAATCTAACGCATTTCTACCTTATGACTGCTTTCGAAGACCAACACCGCACTGAATAAAAACTGGATAAAAACAAACGGAAATTGGACGCGCTGGCTTAGAAAACAGAGTGCACACTTAGAGAAAAACACACCTTCGCGCAAAGGTAAACCATTAACATCGCTATATTTGCCAACAGAAAATACACTTTTGACAACATTCCACATCATTGCAGGGGTCAGGGGTTCGGATTGAATATAATAATTGCAGTTTTATCGCTGATAAAATCACCGCTCACTTACCTGGGGGATGCGAGGGTAGACACAGAGAAGCGACTCTCACTGTCCTCTTGGTTAGACTAGATTTCGTGACGTAATGAAAGCAGTATTCTTTCACATAATCCTTGAACAAGGAGCAAGGAAAGAACGCGACATCGTGGTCTTTTTGCACGGGTTTTTGCGTGATGGCCTTCTCGGAGTATCTGTCTCCCATGACTATAGCATCGTGGCTTCTTACATTCCGGCAACTCGGTTGTGCGTATGAAATCATAAACGAATTTGTACATGGAAATATAGTGCTTGTCGGAGTAGACAAAGTTTGATGGGCCCAATAAACGTGGATTGAATCACTTTTAGCTAGTGTTCGGTTTTGGAAGGCAGTCTGGTACTCAAAATAGTAGATTCCCTGTGTGTCGAAGACCTCGCACCGGAATCCCATCCGAATCCACGACCCTTCGCCATAAGGCTTTCTTTGCTTGCCATTGGACAGTTTACGAATATATTTTCGGGTCACAAAGATCTTCTCTTGGCCTTTGATGTAGTACAGATTAAGTTCGTCGCGGTACTTGGGTAAACATTTTCTATTGTGCCGAATCCATAAAGAGTTAAAGCGGGTTAAGGCGGTGTGGTTTGTAGGTGTCTGGAGGTGGATTTCTCCCCACTTCAGAGTCAGCGTCTGCGAGATAAACGCCTCAAACGGACTGTCCGAAACACGATACTTGAACCTGTATACGACTGGGTGGTCAAATATCTCGCAAGGCAGAATCACGGAAATTTCGCGGCGATCCAATACCACACTTTCTATATGACGTCTCTTTGCCGTGTTGTCATCGTACACAAGGACACTGAGTGTTTGAGAGCTCGAAAATCCTGAAAAATTGCTGGGGAAATGAAAGTACAAGGTGACATTACCACCGAGAATGTCCAGTGATGCAGGAGATAGATCCACAACAAGACCTTTCAAAGGCTGCTTTCTAAAATCTTTAATATCTGAAAAAAAAATAATAAAGAGCATTCAAACATCTTTTGATGGTTACTTTCTTCGCGCAATACAGCCGTTATATGACATGTCTGTTACGTGTTTATGCTGCGGTCGGAAAAAGATAATTTACATTAACTACAGTTTAAACGCTCTTTTGTCGACTATTACAAAATAGAGAATTAGACGCATCCCACGACAATTAAGAAAAAATGCCGACGCTGTTCTCAAGAACGCTTGAATCTTGTTCTAGGTAGCTCTTTTTGAACTGCCAGAATTCCACTGAACTTCAAAACGCTTTGCAGTGTTACAAAAGACGACTAAAACGCGACTCAAAAGGCTGATAGATGAACTGTTGAAAGCGGATATGCTTACCATCGGCTGCTGATGAAAGAACGCCGAAAGCAATCAGGACACCACATAGAAGAATCGAACATGTTTCCATCGCTCTTTCCACTTCATGGAATGTTTGTTGTCCTGAAATTGACAGGAATGGAATGAGGCAAGAGCATGCGGACTCCACTTAAATCTTCATGTGATATGTGCCCGCTCACCGTCGGGAGTCAAAGCTTTGCTTAAACCATTTAAGACATATAATTAATTGTCCACAATTATATTGTTACATTGTGCTGTAATATTCAATTAGCATTCAGGCCTGTTGTGTCCTTTGTAGGCCAAACAATAACAAACTCGGGGCCAATAAGAGATCGCTAATTTACTCCATAGAAGCTCTAGCGTTGAACAGATGTTCAAAGAACATAAACGCACGAAAACTAGAACGTAGGAACGGGTAAGAGTAATGATAAACGTCTTCGAATAATTTTAATCGCATTGTCCCAGGCGCGCGGGGAGGTCGCAAAGCAATCTATGTCTTTTCACCTCCATTTACCTCCCGCCGGCTTTGCAATGTTTACTTAACGGATTTAACTTCTTTCGTCTACGCTTGTCGAACAGATTAGTAGATTGTTATGTTAGCCAACAAAATAAAAAAAATAACTTTGATTTTGATGCAGCTGATATCAACAGAGCACGACCACAATCCCTTTCCATTTTATCATTTACATTCATTAAGATATTGCTTTTCCAGTCCGTATGCAAATTTAAGCTTTCTAGCAAGTCGTTTTTCACACTTCTGGCAGCGTCGACTGAATTGCTGCTGTTACAGACTATCGCTTGACAAGAAATGAGCGAGTTTACAGATCCGATAAGGTGAAATATGTTGCCAAGAACGCGAAAGCAGATTAAAATAAGCGCAATTGTACAATCCCTTTTGGTCATCGTTTGGTGCTGACAAATTTCCTAATTGAATATTCTGTTTTTACAGTAATTACGTTGTGACAATACATTTCCCTCCCGAATACGCCCCCATGTTTGGGTTTCCAATGAGACACGTGTAGGGATGTATTGAAGATGTCAATCTAAATCTTGATGGTTGGCTGCTAGTCGTGACGTTCGACGTCAACAGAACCATTAAAGTTTTGTCTCAACAAATGCAATGGAAGCCTTTCAAAAACATCCGTAAAAATTTTCAATAAACGACTCCTCCTTTGCTTTACAGTTCATGAACACACAAACCGAAGCTCATTTCGCGTTCCTATCGTCGGCTCGGTCGATTTCTTGATTAAAATGCATCTTTTGCCTCCACTTAAAATCGTTGCAATAATTAAAATGTTTGAATGGATTACGAAAATTTTGAAGGTAAATTTTATGCTAACTACACTGCCGGGTGAGATAAACAACGTTAAGGCGGAGCTGGCTTTTCTTTCCTTATTCAATCATTCGCCAAAACATAGCAAATCATCGGTGGCGAAATACTATAAATAAGATCGGGTTGCTAGCCTGTGTCGAAAGAAGGTCACGGAGTTTCGCAGTTCGATCTCATTCGCTTTAGCAACAAAATATTGAGACATGCATGACATAAGTTTGTCTCGATCTCGCGCAACTTGATAATTTCGAAACTTCCTTCAAACTTGCTCAGCGTTAGCGCAGAGTTTCTAGACATTGCCGAACAATAAGTAGTGAAATATGAAGAATAGCAAATAGTTTAACGGCTTAGCGTCCACCGAATTTGAACAGCTCTGCGAAAGCACGCAAGGGCTCTTGAGGATAAACAGCAGAGTAACATGCGTGTTGCAAATCGCTTTTCGCCGCCGTATGTTATTTCAACAAAAATACTAAAATACACAAACTCACTTTCTTCGCGCTGCTTCCAAATTGAGTTTACACATAAGAAAATCTAACGCCATCCTACCTTGACTAAACACAGCAAGACCTCGCAGTAATCGCCTAATCCGCAAATGATTGTTCGCCGTGTTTACCCTGGCTGTTTCTCCGTCCTCGATCCAGCGCCTCAGCACAGCCGTCTACGCAGGTAGAGCTCTAACGAAACTAATTCCGCGTTTCATGTCGCGAAAAACCCACCAGCTAAAATACGCTCTCAGTTTAATGTCGGATTTTGCACGATGAAGGTCTTAATGGCCAAGGGCTTGAGAACCGTGGTTACTTTGCTCTGGCGTTTACGTCTGTTACCGGAAACATACCGCACGCCACTGATCATAGGTGTATCTTTCATGGCTTATATCTCCCATTAGATAAGAGTGCACGTGGTCGAGTTATCATTCACGGGGCTGATTTACATCAAAATATACCATGTCTACTTTTGACAACGGCCGGTCATGCTGAAGTGCATTTGCTTTGACAACTTCTATTGTATTTTGATGAGGTGGGCGGTGAAGTTTAGTATTTCGTCCAATAATACAAAAGCGAAAACTTGTTCTGATGGACAAGGTATCAACAGTGTTTCACCTTGGGGCGTTTTAAACAAGGCTAAGGATCTTCAGTAGAAATTATTCCAAAATTTCCAACAGGTTTCTTTAATACTTGACAGCTTTGACATTCTCTTGTACAAATTTCGCGGATAAATTTGCAACTCTTGTTTTGTAAAGATCATGAAAACCATTTTCGAAGAAGCCCATTTCCATCAGCTCTGCAACGACCGGCCTTATTTACGTTTTCCTTTTATTTTCTTCAAAATAATAATCAAAACTTAGATTTCTAAAAAAAAGAATACATAAATATATTTACAAAAATAAAGAAAACATGAACCAGGGTATAAATTAATAGAACAAAAATCGAAATTTGGAGACAAGTGATTGAGGTAAATGAAATGATTCTTTGCGGATGAAAATGGGTTGCCCTAGTTGTAAAATTAATGTTACTGTAATGGTGTTCCTTTTAACACGCGAGTTTGATTTCAGAACTAAATGTGGGGCAACAAACATATCTAAAGATGCGCCAAAAACGCGGGCTGGATAAGTTTTCAGAAATTGAAATCTCGAAAGCAAGCTTTGGACGCTGAATATGAAACACTGAGGAACAACTTCCATATTCTTTTGTAGCAAAGTGGTTTCTAGATCCATTTGCGTCAGGAGACATGTCAGGCATAGCCGCAATTAGTGAGTGAAGTGGCACGATATGTCCATCAAATTTCCTATTTTGTATGCATGACAATCTAGAATATACAGGTTGCGCGCCAGAAAGTCTGTGTAGAGCTCAAGTCTTCTGTTCCTGTGAAGAACTTGTTTCCGAGACACGCTGCGAAGATGTCAAAATCGAAGCAGACAGATTTATTTTTTTGTCTCTCGCGCTTTTAAAACCACCTGACATGGTTGACATGTGCCATGAATTTTACAAAGACACTTGAAGCTTAAATATTTAACACGGGAACCACAAACTGAGTAATATAGCACATCTAACAACGAAATGTGAAGCCAAGGTCGGTAGTAAAACCGTGATATACTTTAACCCAATTAATCTGCAGTTGGGTTCACCATTCCTGTCAAAATCATGTAAATGTATTGATGCGGAATAAATTATTT
>CM042754.1:1034893-1066184 GCA_022496165.2 Catalaphyllia jardinei | reverse complement strand
ATCAACTTTTCTGATGCAGCAATTCCTGGCAGAAGGTTTCTCTTTGACAATAAACTTTTGCATTCTACTAGTGTTTTCCCATGACATTTACAAAAGCGAATACGATCTGGGGAAGCACCTAGAAAGGGCCACTTTTGATCTATAACAAGCCCTGATTCAACAACTGTGAGTTCCTGATGTTTAGATCTCAGTTTTTTAAAATAGAGTTCTGATGCAGAAATCTCTTTCTCATGACCCCACTCTAACTGTTCTGGAATATGTTCCAGAGGGCAATAGTTCATAAGGAGTTTTACAGTATTTGTTTTATCAGTTGTTTCTCTCATGTGACAAACTTTATAAAAGTTGGAGGCTGTTATTCGTCCAGATCTTTGATCAAACCAGAACTGACTATTTGCCTGTTGGACAGTTTTTGCACAAATGATATCGCATTGCTTCTCATCAATAGACAAAAAGTCCATAAATGTCTGCACTGTCTCATCAGAGCAAAGTTCCTCACTGCCAACATTGTTTTCACTTTTGAAGATATCTGCATACTCTTTTAGGGTATACAAGGTTATATTTTCTACAGATTCATACCTTTCAACATTGCTATCATCAGCTATATGTTTAGCTACTAGAGACTCTGGGATTTCAGGTTCTCTGGGCCTTGGCAGAAATTGTAGCCCAACAGCTTGTGGAAGCACTTCCTGAAGTCCTCTTCTGAGCATGTCCTTCATTATGCTAGCATCAAAAGATGAATGCCCAGGTTCAAAATTAACTGGCTTTACAGGGTCCTTTTCAGTTTTTCCAAACTCTGCTTTTACAATTTTCAAGTCTTGGAAAGGAATAGCATACTCGTTCTTTCCACAACGTCTTTTCCATTCACATTTCCCCGAAGTACACGTAGACATTAAATTGTTGCTAACTGTGGATTGTAAATCGAACAACACTGCTGCCACATGTCTACAACAGCCATCACTCCCACCCTTGCAGGGACAAAAAGCCGAGTGAACCTCTCCACTTGAATTTAAAATTACAAATCCATTATACGTGGTTTGACCGTCTTCAGTCTTAGCCCGTTCTGTGGGTTTAACTTTAAACTGAAAGAAGCAAAAGTTTTTACCCTCCACTGGACAATACTTAAGGTCAACAACGTGGCCATCACGAAACAACTTAAAGCCAAGAAGACTTTTGAACGAACGAAGATCTTCAGGCGAATAATCATCTTTACCGACCAAATAGTTGTAAAGGTCTCCGAACGTGAACTCTGGAATTTTGGAGAAGTTGTGCGTCCAGCTGCTCAAAGTTTTAGGGTCTGGCAACTTCCCTTCACTTGTTTGCAATTTGTCCTCCAGTAGCTTTGTGCGGTCTTCGGCAGAATCATCTAGTTTCCTCTGCTTCATTGCCGCTGCTTTCTGGCATAAATCAAGCAATTCAGCTTTCCGTTTTCCTTTCCCACCATCGCTTAATTGTATACCTCTCTCTCGCAAATAATGTTTCAATCCATCAACCTTTAATTTCGAGAAATCTTCACTGCATGACTTTTTTTCACTTGAAGCCTCCATTTTTTGATACCATGCAATGCACTTAGCCTCGACCTCGTGCACCAATTTCGGCACCAGATCTCTAAAATGAGAAAACTCGGAAATGGGCTATTGCCAAATTAGTGCGTCTAAATCAATTAAATACGACATATTTCAATTCGATGCGAGTCAGTCGAATATGCGACTGAACTTTGACAGTTGATTTAAACGCCGCATTTTCCATGTGCCGAATTGAATTGAAATTATGTTAAATAATTTATGTTTCCTCGAATGGGAATTTAAAACACGTCACTCTCGCTCAGCAATTTTATGCGGCAAAACAATGCGACGTTTAAATCAAATCAGCCGACCATATTCATTCGAGTCGACTGAAATTAGTTTTTGATTCGGCGCATGTAAAATGCGACATTTAAACCAGGCCTTACGCTCCGATCCCCAAATAGCCGACCAACGTCTTTTCAATATCTAATATAGATTTACGTCAACCTAAAAGCGGAGCTCCTTTAGCCCGATTAGGCTTACCCAGGATAAGGTTAAATTTTTATTTGAGTTTTCTAACTTTGCTGTGAGGTTTTCTGCTGCATATTGTTTGGCCTTCGATAAAATGGGTATGTGTTGTGATAATGTGAAGCCTGAAAACTAGAATTGAAAAGTCGTACTTGTACTCAATCTCGTACTCGTAGTCCAATCTAAAGCTGCTGACTGGACCTTCAGTTCGATATGCTAGATTTAAACATTGGATAACCTCTAGTGGTTCGACTAGGAAACACACTCTTTCAAAAAACGCTGCCCGATGGAACTTACAGTTCGATATTGGCAAACAGAGAAGGAATACACTGTTTCGATTCATGAACACGCTCGTCCAATTCTGTGGTGAACACACTGGTTCGGTTTCGTGTCGATTTTGTGTCTTGGATTTGCTCTTGTCTAACAGTTTTCCTCAACATTCGAATTAGAAGAAGAGTTTTGTAAAGGGCACGATCCCCGATTGAACTTTTAGTTCGATAAAGTGAGAGAGGAAACACGCTAGTTCGATATGTTTTGAGACTATGAAATTGTTCACAGTTGGATAAACACAGCAGCAAAGAAAACAATCACCTTCCACGAGACAAGTCTAGATATAATGCACCTCCTGATTGGATAAAAACTACAGTGGCTCGAAAAGTCCCGTCCTTGCAATTGGCTTAAACTGAGCAATTGTTACATCTTATACCTTACACTTACACTTATACGTTTAAAGGCTGATCGAGAATTTTTTCGCATAAGCCGTTCTTCGCGCGGCACTATTCTCTGGCGCCTCGCCAGCCGAGGGTCTTCGCTCAGCAGGCTCGTTGGCAATTAAATTAAGTGTACACCTCCTGCAATAACATTCTAATTGGTTTATTCTTTCTTAATTATTTTTATACCCAAACTCGATCTGGCTAACGTTTCAAGCTTATTAGTTATTACAGGATGTGTTATCCAGTTTTAGAGGTTTTTTGGAAAATCTGCAAAATATTCAGCTTCACGTCTCTGCCAATTAAAAATGGACGCTCGCTTATTTGGATTATTAGGCAGCGCATCTTTAGCGCGCGCCACGGACAGTCTAATCCGCAGGCCTAGTGACACGTTCGGCCGAAAAGCGGGATACCACCTCTTAATAGGCCCTTGTTACGGAATGAATTATGCTGGAACGCAAATAACGTAGTAGGACTTCCAAAACAACTGAACGGAATTCTTACCGGTCCAGGCCGACTTGCCTTTGTTTTGAAAGACCCACTGCGTTGGGTGCGTCTCAGAAAAATTTATTCTGTACCATGTGACCGGATCGTGCAAATAGGAAACAGCTAGGAAATGTATATGTATTATTCTGCAATGTCAAGAGACTATAGTCCCTTGGCAATGCATGTTTAAGTTATGAATTTTCAGTAATATGAATTATTCTGCAATGTACTTCTGTTCTACCAAATTGACCCTTCTCCAAAATGGCGGCCGAAAAATTAAGAACATATACCAGCACTAGAAAGAACACCTTTACTTTAGTAACCCTGCAAAGTTTCAGCATTTCAGGTGTAATATCAGCTGAGAAAATGTAAGTTGAATTGAAACTGAAAAATTTACACACGCTTGTATGACCTGGGGTGCCTAAAGTAAAGGGTTCTTTCTAGTGCTGGTATACGTCGCCATTTTGGAGAAGGGTCTATTTAGCTTAACATGGTGAAACCAGCTCGAAGTCAGATTCTGAGCACATATCTTTTCATTCTTTAACAACATAACCATATGTACGGTGTAATAAATATCTTTCTTTTTGGTATATTTATTTTATAATACTAACAATGTCAACATTACTTCTCTCCCAACCAAAAAATACCTAGACAAGCTCTCCAGTTTTCATGATCTTGATTTATTCAGTCTAAACACAGCTAGTAATATCAACCCGGACCAAAATCTCGTAGATCTAAAAATTCACAGTAGGTATTTTTCTCCTCATAGTTTTTACGCGATGAAAAATACTTTTCATGATACCAATGATTTGTTTTCTTTGTTCCATGCGAATGTTCGAAGCCTAAAGCGCAATTTTGAAAATCTGCAGACTCATCTTCTTAATGAGCTTGGATATCCTTTTAATATTATAGGAATAACTGAAACCAGAATCACTGAAAATGATCAGTCTGATTATCATCCAAGTATTCCTGGCTATAGTTTTGAATTTGTCCCGACACCTCTTGCTGCTGGAGGTGTTGGAATGTTTATTGATGCAAATTTTAAGTATAGAGTCATTGAAAAAATCTCGTCACGCGCTTTTCAAGTCCTGTGGGTCGAATTACAATTTGAAATGAAAAGTAACATTATCTGTGTTAAAAATAGCTAATTATCATTAATCAAACTCTAATAGCCATTATTGTTAATTTCTTTAGTTCTATGACTTATTATAGGTTCTTTCTCATCTCATGCAAATCCTAGCTATTTGTGAATATAAGTGTATACCTATTTACTTTATTTATTTATTTAACTGATTTTAATAATGATATATCTATATATATATATTTTTTTTTCTGCATTTTACTACAATGTAATGTATTTGTAATGTAATGTATCTTATTGTGAGTTACACAGCCCGCCTCGATTAGCGATGCTACATGCGGGTTGTGTAAATTTAAAAATCTGTTGAATTTGAATTTTATAAAATAATGAATGAAAATAATGAATACGTCTGGATTCTGATGAAAACGGTGTTAAAGAATTCGCGCCCTAACCGTCACCTAAAGGTCACGATTTAAAAGTTAAAAAGAAAGTCAGTATTTTTTTCTCGTTTCTCGTTTATCTTCCTTTTCAGTTTGCTGTCCTTTCACTTTTTTTCTCTTTTACATGGCTTGGAGGCTGCCTTTAGGAGTTACGAAATCAAAGTGAAATATGGGTTGATATGGCGCAAATAATTGACACCATTTCATAAATCCAGCCATATAGTATTGGCACAGAATAATCCAAATGATCTGGAAATGGACTAGCTTGATTACAGATGCTAGCCCCTCGATAATTCTGCCTAACCGAAATATTTGTCTGTATTAAAAAGTTGAAACGAAAAAAAATTCAGCCTAGCAAATATTTACACTTTTTCGCCTATTTTATATTTTTTCTCTACTGTCTTCTCTTAGATCTCATAGCTCCTGGCCTGATGAAAGCCAGTTTTTACTTTATTTTAATGCAATTCATCTCTTTTAGGAATTAGTGGAAAATTAGGAGAGAACATCACAATTGAATTAAAATTTCAGCGCTCTATATCAGGCTCTTTATAGTGACATACTTAGCTGACCAACTCTGAAGCGGTTGTCAAGGGGGCGTCGATAAAACAAGGAACATGGGACATCCCGGAACATCTCAAAAATTAATATCCCGGAACATCGAATGATTATCATAATTATGAAAAAATAGGTAAAATTAAATTTTCAAGAGTTAAATTAAATAAAAAGAAACTGATATCCGCTAAGAAAATAACAAAAAACGCAATGCAAAACAAATACACAACAAAACCAAAAAACGAAAGAAAGAAAAGAAAAATGAAAATGTCTGCAATGAGTGAAGGCTCGCAACTTAGATTCCTTCCAGTCGTTCGCCATCAGTTTCAGCGACTGCCCCTTATTACCAGATTTCGCTGTTCGTAGGAAACCTGAAGCTGGTGGCGTTCTTTATTCAGGACCGAACAGTATGGAGACACGAGTGTGATTTCTTTATTCATTTCCCATTCAAAGATCATATGCGTACATGACTTCTTGTGAAGAAATAGTTTCTCCATGCGATGGAAATAGAAACTCTTCGGCACTGAGTTTCTTGTCTAAACTAGTTCGGACCCTGGGCTCTGCTTGCAGGGTGTCAGTTCAAATGTGACAAATGCCTTTCCGGAGAAATACTTTATCTAGTTACAGCTGCCTATAAAACTATTCACTGTTAGTTCAACTTCTCGTGCTGATCTTAATTTTCTATCGAGCCATTCAAACGCCACCAAAGTAGACCACACATTTGAAGTACGCGCGTGAACGCGCTGCCCTAATCTTTGATCCCTACTAGTTGCATGTTACTCAAGTTTCCCGAATGACCGAGTCTGCACTGCGAAAACTGGGATCATCAAAGGAAATGCAGTGAATTACCTGGCATTCAAATTCCGAATCGTCCATTTTGTGCTGAAAAAGGCACGTGACGCATGGCGGAAAAGAAGAGCCGGCACTCATTGTGGTCAGTCGAAGAAAGCAAGGCTCCCTACCCCTCCCCTACTCCAAAAAATATTTTTTCATATTTATAGCTGATACCAGTTTGTTTTTGTTCATTTTAGTGTTACAAGAAGGTAATTTTACATATTTTTCTCATAACTATCATAATTTTATTCGACGTACCGGGATGTTCCGAAAATGTTTGGGATGTTCCACGTTCCTGGTCTTATTCACGGGCCGTTGTCAAGGGACCGTTAGCAACCAGTCAGCCAATCAGCACCTAGCTTTTCTCTCGTGCGAGCAGCAAAACAGTTCGAACTGGTTGCATTCAAAATGCCGCCAGTAAAGACACAGAAAAAGGTTCGCCCTTCCACAGCTTCGGGGGCATTAGAATCTCACGAGTTTGTTGACTTACTAGACGAGCTTAGACCGGCCACTGCGCCGGGGAAAAATTTACTCGGACTCGATCCTACGTTCGTTACTTCAAGACATCATGTTCCCGGGGTGCCGATCACCTCGAAGATTCGAGGAAGACAAATTTTTGGTGGCATACCGGAGAATGATTTTAAAGGATCACAAGGAAGAAGAGCTACTTTGGGTGGCTTGGAAGATGTCGAGGAACATGAAAAACCAAAGAGACCAGCCACTGCCGTCGGAGTTTCAAAGCAAATTAAGGTAAATTGTGAGCTTATTTCAGTCGTCTACAGCATGTGAATGAACATCGAAGCATTCGGAAGGGTTCGAATGTTGAAATTTGATCTCTCCCGCCTTAGAATCGAACACTGTTATAACGAGAACACTTTTGGTGTTTGTCTGCGGAGTCTCGGTATGCGATTGTGGATGTTTTAATTATTCACACAGTCTGTTTCATACATAACATCTGTGCAAGGGCATTATTCTTTCATTGTGGCCGTTCCTACGCGTTGGCTCTACGGCTTCAATGAAACAACTTTATTGTCTACACGCGCTCTTCCTTTGAAAACTGAGTGCAGCTTCTCAGACTTAAGATAGTGTATTTCCCTTTTGTTATGATTGTGGTTTGTTTTTTGTTATCATATTTAGGCCTAAATTTCTTCTGTTTAATGGATGTTAATTCAATGAGCTTTGAAGTTGTTCTTGTTTGACTAATTGCTAAGTGTCAATAATGTTAATGAATTTCATTAAGAAAATTTAAAATTCTCAGTGAAAGGAAGAATAGATGATTTTTGTTTTGTGGAAAGAAAGTGATAACCTCTTCACACACATCTATTTACTTTTTTGTTCTTGAAACTTCCCATCCCATATCTTAATAATTATGGCGCCTTTTGTAATGGCAAGCTCCCATTGGTCACACTGAATGAGACTAACTGTTAATTTGACAATGCAATTAATTCACTGTCTGTGATTGGTTAATTTTTTGCATTGTTTACAATTCAACATTCCACAGAAAATTGTTGGTCCTGTAATCAAAGTGGTATTGGGAGTTTAAGTTTAAGTTTTAAGTTTATTATTTATAATTATTTGGACATTAAAGCCTGGTGTTTACATGTCTGGAAAATCCCAGACGGTCTGGGATTTTACTGCTTCCCGAACATCTGGGAAAATCTGGGACACCTCTGGCAAATATCCGATATATCGGCAAAATCTGGGATGGTTGGAAAAAAGTAAAATTCCCGATCGTCTGGGAGTTTCCTGACTTATGAAAATAGGCTTAAGGTTTACAAGGAAGAAACAAGCAAACTAAATTACACAAGTAGTGAAAAGAAAAATGTGCGCAGTGACCAAAGTAGCTTAAGCTTTTGAGTTGGACACTGCTACAGATAATTAATTGGCATAAACATGTATATTACAGGCAGTTTAGAAAGTCAAGGGGGATTGTATTTTTTTTTTATTTGCTCTTTTTTTCCTTGATCTGTTTTTATATGGGGTTTTGACTCTTTCACAGATCATCCATATGACTTATTTTTTCTTTGTAAACCATGTATTAACTTGTAATAGATAAATAAAAGATCAATAATGCTGTAATGGCATATAACGAAAAGATATTAAATAGATCTTTTCCTCATGTTATTATGTTGCGTTGTTTATCATGGTGGCATAAAACATCAACAAGAGGTGCTTTTGCATGGCAGTTGCCATGACATTATGTTACAAGTGTGAACTAGGCATTACACCAGCTTGTGGTCATTGTTCAGGGCATTTCTCTGAAGTCATATTTACATGTAGTTGCAAAGAAAAATAGAAGTGGTTTCACACAATCATAGTCAAGTGCTTGATACGAATACATGTGCATCTAGGCTAAGAATACATGAGAATATGTTCCATACAGCCCATCAGAAACAGAATTGCTTCCTGCTCCATCGCTCCATGGCTCCATGAATCAGTTTAAATTTTTTTTCAACTACCACGGTGAATCTGATGATCACTTTAGTCTTAATTTGTATGTAGTTACATGTATTTTTTTGATCTTGATTATTTAGCTTGAGGATAGAATTACTCTGGACCACTTGAATAAAATGAGACAAGCTTTTGAGGTAAGATGAACCCTGACCTGCGAGTCCTTACCAAATCAAATCCCTGTGTACAACATAATGTAATGCAGTTTTAATTTCAGACAATCTTTTCCGTGAAGGTGGTGCATGCCAATTCTTTCTCTGTCATCAGAAAATGTCCTGTATAGTTGCTTGTTCAATTCTATTTACATAGTCAGTTCTACATGTACATGCAGGTCACTTTGTAATTGTCCAGTAGAGAACTACAGGCATTGGACAATTTTGGAATTACATGCAGTCAAACTTTTCTATAATGTTGCCTTCGGGACAGAGGAAAGTGTCCATTGTTGAGAGTTGTGGAAGTGACACTCTCACTGTTTTTTTTCTTGGGGTTCAACATTTTTATCTGTAAACAATGCTTAGTGTGGCATGTAAATGCTTAACGCAATCAAAATACACGTATATCTGATTCAGTAATAATATGGATCAAGTTTTGTGACGTTTTCCACTACAAAATGGGGATTTTCTATTAACTGGCCATCGTGAAGAAGTTATTAAATGGTAGCTGAGGCACATTTTAGTGATTGATGCCATATTGTGAACAGGTGGATAATGTACAGATGATAAATAAGCCAGGGTGAATGTTATTGGACTGTCCAGTAGTAGGAAAAAATGGTTGTTGTGGAGAGATGGCCATTACTGGAGTTTTGACTGTACTTGCTGGGAAGTTTCAAGATTGGAGCTGTTATACAGTAATCTTGCTTTAAAATAGATCACAGAATGCAAAAAAACGAAAGAAATAAAAAATAACAACTCTGTTAATATGTACTTTACATGTGTATATTAAATTGTTTACTTGATACTGTATTATATATGTCGCTGTCCTTAAAATCAAGCTTGACATTTCTTCATAGGAAGCAGACTCGGATGGTAATGGCACTCTGGATCTTGAAGAATTCAAAGATGTCATCACTAATCTGTTTCATTTTAAATTCAAGGTTTGTCATATCCTCAACGAAATATTTAGTTTTTAATTAAACTTATTCATGAAATAGCCAGTATCAAATTCATGTCAATCAAACGATCATTTACATGTATCAGAAAATTTTGTAACTTAAACATATCACTTTTTGTCAGTTCCATTGGTGGTGCATTTTTTCCCCAGTGTTCAAGATGCCTGAAATCTGTCTTTTATTGGCCATACGCATTTAGTTAGCATAGCTTACTATGCAAGTACAGAGTAAATAACTGTGCAAAAAGTGCGAGGTGCAGAATCATTGTGTTTTCAATTTCACATCACATCCAGCCCTTGACCCATGCCCTGTTTAACTTGGTTGTGAACCAAGATAACGACATTTTGACGTACTTTGATGAGCCATTGAAAAACAAAGATTGTGGCAAAGTACTGCATGAAGTACTTTTTATTATTCTGCCAAAAAACTTTTGATCTTACAGTGTAGGTGCTCTTAAGGTGGTACGGAATGGGCTTTTTATCAATTTTTTAAATAGCTTTTTGAGATCGAAAATTAAGAACAAAAGTGGAATTTAATTAAAATTAAATTGCCTGTTCACCCATAACATCGATCAAGGGCCCATCAAACGATACTGAGACTGCTGTATCTTGTGGTACAGGTTACAACCATTATGGACAGCTCTGTCGTCCTAATTGTACTGGCAAGTTGATGTTATTTCCTTTACCGTCAACCAAAACTAGAAACCAGTAAAATTTAATATGGTGTGATTGTTATCTACACAAAGTACTGTACATACTACATCTACATGTATGTGTCACACCTGTGGTGCAGTGTATCTTAATTTCATTACTTTCTTAAGAGGACTCTTTATGGCCTCCTTGGAGCAACCAAGCTGTGATAGCGATCAATTTCTTCTGCTCACAGAGAGAATATTTATCATGCTATCTTTCTCATGGAATTAACATGTCTCTAATGCTAAAGTAGAAGTTGATTCATTCAGTGAATACAACTTCAGTTACATGTACATTTACAGTGTACATGTATGTAAATTTGATGAACAGCTATTCATTCATGTAAATTAAATGTGGTGGTGTAACATTTTGAACCTGCTGCCTCAGGTATTGCTCAACTGGAGTGCTACCAATGCAAGAAATGCATAAGAAATACAAAGACTTAAGTTTGGTTTTGATTACATTGTTTTTGCCATGTATGGGTAATAAATGTTGTTACGTGCTGCTTTCAGTTCCTGCAATTTAAAAATTCTTGTGTTCTTTAAAGTTAATGAATGCCAGATGCAGGTGTTCAAAATGAATGTTAAAAATTTATTATTATTGAAGGCAAATTTCATCCTGTTTTTTTTTATTGGAAACATGCAGTGAATTAAAATTTATTTTCTTATGTACAACTGTAGGCAAACTGTCCAACCAAGGTAGACAAAGTTTATTTTTATCCAGTATAAATTATTTAATTTGTTTTGCAAGTACATATTACGGCTCTGGTCAATTGGTTAATCTGTGTTATTCGTTAATTTCTTTCAATTCCACGAACACAGAATGAAGACCAGGTTACTGCTCTTTTCATGAAAATTGATTCTTCATCAGATGGAGAAATAAACTGGGTAAGCTCAGTAATACTTATTAATTTGTTGCGTGAAAATTGCTTGTCGTTAGCTAGGCAACAAATGATTGTTTGTCCACGCTTATTACTGTTTGCCTCAATAGTTGTGAAATAATCAGCTGATGTCAGACAGTCATGTTTTCCACCTGCTGGATTTTTTGTCAATATGTTTGTAATAACAAGAAATTATATTTCACAGTTATGTAAATTTAAACATTGGAGACTGCATTTTAAAACCTTAACTTATTAAGGTTGGGAGGAACAAAATGTACATGATTGTATTAATATGTTAAATACTCACAGCTTGACGGTAAATTATCTTCTAACCAACATATCTACTGGACAGGTCTTTTTTATTTTATTTTTTTATCTTTAATCTTGCTTAAATCTAGTCCTTATGGTTTTGATGAGAAAGCATCCATTTGTTAAATCCACTGTACATGTAGATTGACTTACTAGGTTATTTTTTTTGACAAAATTTCAGTATTAGTTTTTAAAAATACCACTATTTAAAGTTGTCTGGGTTAAGAATGTGAAATTATAAGTTCCATGGGGTAAGCTTTAGCAAAACACTGTAGTAACAGAGGACTGTAAGACAAGCAGTGGTGTTTCCAGCTTGCCTGACTGATCTGTTGCATTTTTACTTAATTTTAAACTGGGAAATTTAAAAATTCTTTGATCTGTCATGTACATGGCCAGCTGTTAGTATTTAATTTAAAGAGATAAGTTGCCTTGTTTTAAATTAAGACAACAAATTAAATTAGATACATGTGTATTATGTAAAGGTCCATAAACTATGCGCTGTGTATGGCTGAGACTAATGCAGACAGAGTCACTAGCCATGCAGTGGATATCTTTGCGGCAAGTAACATTAAAAGAACTTTTCAATCCATTTTAAATTTTGCTTGAGATGGAGCTTTTTAATTTTGTAATATTTCTGTATTCTTGGATGCTTGTACATATACCATCACTTGTGTCTTCTCTTCAGCTAGGATCTTTTAATTATTTTTGGACTTTTTTAATTATTTTTTCCTGGATCAGGATGAATTCTGCACTTTTATGCAGCTTGAATATGCTGAGAAGGAGGATTCGTACTTACGTTCTAAAGAGGTGCGTAAAAATGCAGTGGATTTTTTGCAAAATCATGCCTTTGAATAAACTCAGAAATCTCTTGGTAATTTCTAGTCAACACTATTTAAATTCAGTCATGAAAAATTGCATTTAATATTTTTTAAATTTTGGAAAATAATAAGTGCATTAGAACCCTGTTAATTTGGTCACCAATGGGTCACAAAAATCTGGCTGTGTTAAGGGGATGGCTATGTTATCGGGGGGGGGGGGGGGTTGTTGTTGAATAAGAAAATGACTGTCTGAGCTTTTTTTCGGGCAGAGTAGAGTGGCAGTACTAACAAGGTGGCGGAATAAACGGCATGGCTGTGAAGTGGTGTTCCACAATCTAATTGGTTGTAGATTTTTGCAGAGCTTGTGTATGTTGTTGTACCTTAGAGAATGTCTCACACTGCTGTAAGGCCATAAAATAGTTTTAAAGTCGGAATATATACATTATATCTTGATGTGTATCTTTTGTTCCACAGGCTGCTTTTACTCTGCCTGCGATTATTGCAATGAGTGAAAACTCCAACTCATCTCAAAGGGAGCATGTTATACGACTCTGTAATACAGCAGACAACAACTTCCTTGTCGTCAGCAAGGTACACAAGCTACGTCATTTTTTTTACCAGAGTGGACTAACACATGAAACAAACACCAACCATTATTCTTTGCACGTAATTATGTTTTTAATTGTGTAAATGAATTGTTGTTCTACAGGATGGTCTTGTCTCATTTTGGTCCCAAAATATGGAGTTTAAAAGAATGAAACATGCTCATGTGAGTGTAGCCCTTAAATTTTCATTTTACTCATTCAGAGTGGTGCAATGCTTTGATGTTTGTTGCTATTTCCCAGTTACTTTCAATTATTTTTTAATAACCATAGTTTAATACATTATTTTTTTAGGTTGAAAACTCAACAAAGAAAACCAAATGGATAACTGATTTTGTACTTATGCCTCATTTCAACAAATTTATTATTTCAACAGGGTAAGTTTAGTTGTTTAGTTGTAATGAAAACACATCTTATCCACACAAAAGGGGAATTGAGGTCACTCTGAAACACTTTGGAAACCTGGTTTCACCCAAACTGACATTCAGTATTTCATTAGATGTGTTTTCATATGGAGGGTCACAATCATTCTCAGTGAAAAACAAGAAACAAAATATCTAGATGTCCTCTTCTGCTTGACATGAAAGTCTCTCTTCTGGAACACAAACCTGTCAAAAGCAGATCAACTTTGGGAGCTACACGTTCAGATACGTGTGTACGCTGTGTTGCAACATTACTTTCCCAAGTAGTAAAAAAGATGGAAATGTCAAAAGTTATGACAATGTCCAATGTCCATCATGGTTAATGGTGGTTTTGACAGTTTTTTTTTTTTTGGGGGGGGGGGTACTTGGGTCATTTTTTGCTGGGTATGTACCGCTGGCCTCTCAGGACCCCTACCCCATTATAGTCTATTCTGTGGCTAATTATAGACCCCATCTTAGTCACTTTTAGGCAAATGTAATTTTCGCGATCCCAATTTAGTCGCGTTCTGTTTATGCCTCTGCCTTATAGAGCCTTTTAAATAGGTCATCCTAAAATAAATTGACATGAGTTTGTGTAATTGGATGTAGTACAAACAGTACAAACATTCTGGTACATTTGCTAGCCGTAAGTATTTACAAACGCACCGTCATAAATAGTTGAAATACAAACATTCACATAGAAAGCTAACAAGTCCCAAGTGAAAGAGCTCAAATGCTTGCTAATCGAAAAGGAAGATCTAAGTTGAGTTAACTTTGATGGACGATAACAACGCAGAATAGCCGGAAAATAAATACCGTAGAACGGAAGATTTGTTGGACTTTGTTCTGAACCCAGGGGCTCTGCACTATTGTGCAAGTCATTAATGCTTAAGTTGTGATTTCATGGACGGACCTCAGTGCGAGCTGACTGTTAAATAATAAAACAACAGCACGAACCATTTTTTAACCGCGAACCTTCCTATTTTTAAATCCCTGCTTACCAGAATTTTCTTATCCCAGAAATCCCGAAAATGTGCGTCCCCATTCTAGTAACTCTACTAAAAATGTACGGTAACCTCATTATAGCAAAAATGTGACCCCAGCCAGTGGCACGTCCCCATTAGCCTCTTATAAGGAAATACCCCCCCCCCCCCTCTGGGCCTAATGCTTACTACCCATAATACCAATCGGCATTGTCACGTTCACTTTTACACTTGTGGAACAACCTTTGTTGAAACAGCTGTATACAATTATGTTTGCCAATGACTAATATTTATTAAATATTGTTTCAATGATAGGGATAGAGAAATTCAGTTCTTTGAATTATCAACATTTGAGCCATACTGCCAAATCACTGGCTTAGAGACAACTCCTTTACGAGTTGATTATTGGTAAGTGAATGGAATGGAACCCTACTTGTTGCTCCTTGAGCTGTCTAAATGATGCCCTTTCAACACCTCTAGCAGTAAATTCTATCCTATGTCAAGTGTGTGTTGTTTTGATACGTGTACTAGGTATGAAGCTAATGGCTA
Organism: Catalaphyllia jardinei; assembly: GCA_022496165.2. Taxonomy (NCBI): domain Eukaryota; kingdom Metazoa; phylum Cnidaria; class Anthozoa; order Scleractinia; family Caryophylliidae; genus Catalaphyllia; species Catalaphyllia jardinei. Next base: position 1,051,258 of record CM042754.1, on the reverse strand, counting down.
TGTATACAATATGTGTTGAAATTATATGTATCATATACATTCATGTAGCCATGGCTCATATCTGTTGATCCGAGTCTATAATTTGGTAACAGGCACAAAAAAAATCACATCGAAAAATAGGAATGGGTCTTAAGTTAATGTTCAGTAACGTTTTAAAAGTTTGTTAAAATAAATGTTCATAAGTGTCATAGTAGCCCCTTGTGGAACACAGAGTAATTTTAAGTCTCTCTTTCCAGCTCAACAGGACAAGATGAATGCATTATTCTTTATGGGGACAGTCAGGTATTCTTTTTTACACACAGTTGTATACTTAAATTCAAAAGTCTAAGCCGTGTATTACACTGGGATCAATTAAAACAAAATAGGCATTTGAGAACACAAAGGAAATAAAGAAAACACGACCCACAATTTCTACATTTCTGGAGTGTTCTCAAATGTGCACTGTGTTTAATCACAGTGTTAAATACATGTACACTGCTTAGGCTTCTTCATTTGCTGTATGATATAGATTTTACATTAATATCTAAAAACGGGTCAATCATCTTAATTCGTGACAATTACATTTCTTACTGTACATCCATGTTCAGGGCTCGAAATTGCAACCGATGCGGTCGCATTTGCGACTTAATTTTTCTTTTTGCGACTAGAAAAAATAGAGTAGTTGCAAATTTGCGACTAGGTTTTGCCTTGTCTGATACGAAATAAAAGAGCTGGCAGTTGAGTTTTTGCTTAAATAACTTTAGAAATGAAAAGATTCAATGGATTTGCGACTTACAATTTTGTTACAATCTGAAGGTTTATCGTAATTTACCTGGGGTACATGCACGCAATGATTTTCCTTTGATAGCCCGCCATTTTCAGCGGTTTCTTTACAAATGTATATCGCAGGCTCATATTACATTTCGCTTTGCCGTTTTGATGGCGGATTGCCGTGGTGCGCGAGTGGTGGCACGCATTTGTATAGAATGGTTCAGTCATTCAGGGTTCTTTGAATAACCACTGTAGCAACACCCCTGAAACTTAAGGTGTAAAGCTTGTATATAAAAAAAAGAATTCATTACTTGTTTTGTCATCGGTGGAAAACCTTCGAAAGGTAGAACTACAAATGTAGGTAAGCTAATATTTCTGTCCAGTACATGTGTTAGGTTATTTTGTAGAGATTGGATGCATTTACATGTAAGAACTGCAGTTTCCAGCGGTAATATCTGTCCATGATTTGTAAATCTATCGCTTTGACTAAAATAACAGGCACTTGTGTGCCTTAATTTTCAGAAAGGGACACAGGTTCGACTTGATCGTTTAGATGGACTAGTAGTGTTGTCTAAGACGCAAAATGTTCTGTACTATTAAATCTCTAAATGACATGAAAGCTGTAGAAACAATGGAAATTTAAGCGCTACACGTTTCAAATTCTATTTTTAATCACTTATTTATTAATTAAATGACCTCAATTAATTTTGCGACTAAAATTTTCAAATTTGCGACCAAATTTTTGTAACTAGTCGCAAATTGCAACCAGACATTTTTTTTAATTTCGAGCCCTGTTGTTTTATAATATTTATTGAATCAAAAATATTGTTTTCTGCTCTGGAATCATGTTTTTAAAATTTTTTCTGTACTCAGAGCGCAATTAAAAGACTTAAAATTGGGATATTTTGTTTGGATCCACCAGCTGGCGAAATTCAGTGGATCTGAACAAAATTTCCCACTTTTAAGTCTCCCAAACGAAATATCTCACCAAGTCTTTAAATTGCGCTTTGAGTACAGGAAAAAAATTATGTTTTAAATGTGATACTTGTTGTACAAGTAAGTTATTTGTTATAATCTTATGCAACCATGCAATATTTCAGCATGCACTGATCACAAGCTTTTTTTTTTTAGGGATGTGTAAATATATTTATTATGAATTCTGTGGGAGAAACATTAAGGTTTGTTTACTCTTTAACATCTTTTCGTTCTTTTTTAAAAAAATAATTCTTTATTGAATAACACCCATTATTAATTCTTGGTTAAGAAGAACTATAATATGTACTACGCAAATAATTCCTGAGTTTGTAAATCATTTTCAGTTGATGTGTTTGACTTTTTCCAATAAGTTCAATCTTGCTGTTTTTGTAAAAATATTTTCAACCTATTCTGTTGCATCAATTCAGGTGTTGAAAACCTAACCATGTAAAGAGACGCATTTTTGTTTCATTCCTTAATTTTGTCAAAATTTTTTGTTAAATAAGTTCAGGGAAATTTATAACTTTAACATTCTTATACTTGATTTGCAGAAATTGGAAGAAAATGCCAAAGGTTGAAGGAATAGCTAGTGTAAATATAGACAGGTACGTACAATGATTACCTGTACCATGTATTATTTGAGGAATACAGCACTTTTTCTGTTTACATCAGCCTTATCTAAACACGGGAGAGAAGAAAGAGAATTAAAGACAGTTTTGCAAACCCTCGACAATATCTTAAATGATAATAATTTAATAATACTACTAATAATAATAATAATAATTAAGTACTTATATAGCGCGTGATCCATAAACAGATGATCTCAGGCACTTAAAATTAACAATAAGATTATTTACAATATTTGGGTTTTTGCATAACTTTCGAGAATTTTCCCAACCCTCCTGAGTGTTTAGATGAGGCTATGTAAACATGGAAAGTGCTCTTAATTACTTTTATTAAGTAATTCTCAAAAAATATGCGAGAATTTAACATGTGACAACCGACTTTACATACTCTCATATAAACATACCTATTGACCAATGAGAGCATGGGTTGTAGCTCAGTTATTTTGTGAAGTGATGTCTTCAAACATCATTACAGTTGATATATTTATTAAACTAACAGTCCACTTAGTGACACTCCTTATCAAGGGCCATGTGATAAACCTCGCTGTCATAAGTCAGCCAACCTGCATTTACTGTGTCTGCAGGGTACATACTGGTTATTCATTGCTTTTGATTAGTATACCATGGAATATCCCACAATTAAGTCACTTTTATTTTCTCAGGATACGCACCAGCCTTTATGCAAACAGGTTCCAAGAAAAATAGTACATGACAAGTGTGATATTCCATGATATACAAGTCATGTACCACAAGAGAGCGTTGTATAACTATTTTATACCATGACATAGAAAATACAGACGCCAACACAACCAACGAAACAGACACCTGGTGGACACCAATGAAACAGACACTTTGTTTGGTGTAATACCGTCAAATATATAATGGTTTCCCTGTATTTGGATTGGCTGTATATTCTATCGCGTAGTATAAATGTAAATACTGACAAAGTTAACTAAACTGTGGTTCATTCATATTCATATAATTGAAATAATACAGTGAGAATCCATCTAGTCGTACACTCAGTAATGGTTGACAAGGTCAATCATTAATTGTATTGTACATTTTAAACCCTTGAGTTTTGCTTCTTTACAGTGTTGTGAATTCTGATAATGCAAGGTTTACCTGTATCAGGTAAAACACATCTATTTGTTTCTATTTGTTGTATAAAGCAGTGTTGTTTAAACAATAATTTGAGAAATTCAAATTGTGATAGATATCACATGTGGTGATCATTCATTTTTGAAAATTTAGTAATTTCTTATGAGTTGACAATGCAGTGAGGCTGCTGCAATATGTTGTACGAACTTTTGTTCACCTTTTGTTTTTCTGAATTGCTGTGTAAGTTGCATCTGGCATGTCCAGAAACTAGAAACAGTTTTGGAATTATTTTTATTGAAGTGATGTGGTGACTTCACATACATGTAGAAGAAAAGAAAATCTCAAGCTCTAGCTTTAAGTGTTTTTTTTTTCTCACTCCATCCTACAGGTGGAAGGTTCATGACGACTGGGTCTCTCAGCTCAAGTATTATGATTCTTTGAGAGCTGTCATCTCTTGTTCCAATCACCCAGACACTGCTTTGGTTATTGGTGAGTTATGTTACAATTGTGGATAATGTTGTCCCTTTTGGTTGGTAAAATGATATTTTGTATACATATAGGTAATCATATATGCGGGTTTTCTAGTTCAACTTGGAATTAATTTGCATGAGTGAAAAACTCATTTGTTTCCGTACAAAATTTTGCTTTACGTGATAACATTGGCCTACAAAATTTCTCAGTGTGTTTCTGCCAATCATAATCCAGAATTACGATGTGTAATTTGCACTGGTGTTACACTTGAACTGCACTGCTCTCAGCCAATCAGAATCGAGTGTATTATTAGGCTAGAAACGAGAAAGAAAAAGTTCCTTTGGCGAGTTATTGTCACTATCAGCTGAAAGCCATCTGAGATTAGCATGGTTTATCCATCTTCAGTTGAAAACTTCAACCTCGACTTTTCAACTTAATCATATGAATGTTGTGCCGCATAGCACTATGGACAAGAGAAAGTCGGGGTCGATTAGGGTCCTAATCGACCCCGACTTTCTCTGTCCGACCTCGTAGCTCATTCGGCAGAGTGACGGTAGATCTAATCCGGAGGTCGTGGGTTCGATTCCCACCGAGGTCAAAAGATTTTTTCTTTACCTTGTGTGGTTCCCTGATTCCCTTTACTAGAGCTAACGCCCAGTGGGTTATTCATGGGTTAAACTAGCGCTAAAATTTACACTTCAGAGTTAATTCTCTTTTACATCATTTTCAACTTAATCGTTTGTAATCCGTGTCAATCTTTTCCATCCTCAGTCATGCTTGTTTCTTTATGAAGTATTATGGTTTTGTTGTTTTACTATCCCTAAGTAAACTGTTATTTTCTGGTTTTCTTCAACATGAAAGTAATTTTGTCCACGACTAAACTAACTCAAAATACCTTCACTGCGCTCTTTTAAGCTTAATTTTCGTGTTGTTCTTAGGTCATACAATGGGCAGTACACATGTGGAATCACAACTTCGAGATCCCACGGGTGCTTCAAAGAAAGTGCAATACTCGACTGCTCGTGATATGCAACCAAGGCGGCGTATGGACAGTGATCAAACTGTGTTTAAAGTCTATAAAGGGGTCAAGACTTTTGACTTCTGCAAAGAAAAGAATGTGATTGTAACAGGAGGTGAGACAATCCTTTTCTCTGATTTTTGTAACATTACGGTATGCGACTAAGAGAAAAGTAGATATTAGATCTGATGCGAACTGTGTAATTTTTTCAGTGCGATGTTGCAATATTAATTAGCATTTTACCGGAAGGAGCTTGCAACTTTCAATTCAAATGTACTTGAGCAAATAAGAGTTAAAGAGGTAAAATCGGTCGTTAATTGTGTTGCTCAAAAGCCCCAAACCTTACAGCCTTGTTCTGCGGTTGAAGTTTAGCACACTAAGTAACGATAGGGTATTGCCCTTACAACTTAGTAAAACGGTTATTTTCTCACAGGAATGGATAGACTTGTCCGGTTATGGAATCCATATGTTCCAAGGTATGTAATCAGATACTCGAGCGTTATGAATTGTGCGTACCTGTTCAGGTTTATAGGAATCGTTTTCGTGCAAGTTGAACCCGTACAAAAGGCACCATCATTTACATGTAGTGCAACTGAAACGAGATCTATCAATTTGCGAACAATAATATGTTTTCTGGAACTCAACTCTAACAGAAAGTAGATAAAGAAATGCAGGTAGACATCTTCTTCCTAAATGAAAATAGGTACTGATTGCCAAAGCACGTTTTTCACTTATTTTCCAAACCGTACTTTGTTTTGCGACTCAGATTCACTACGGTTTGTCTCCCCACTTCCGCGGAAGTAACACATGAAAAACTCTGTGTCAGTGCATTTTTGGCCACCGAGGCTCATTGTCGTGTCATCCCACACTGCGTCGGAGAAATTTGAAAACGGTGTTCCACTCTGAAAACGCATCAAACGTTTTCCGTCCACACATCGCCAGAGGAATTTAAAAACGGAACAGTCACTGGTTATTTTGAATCTGTGTTTGAGGAAAACTCGTGCAGGGAAATCACGTGATTATCGTGACGTCATCGTTTTAGAGAAGATCCGTCCACATGAAATTGTAAGCCTGGTGTTTTCAAATTCCACTGGTTTGAAGAGCGTTTTCGAAAAGATCCGTTTTGCAAATGGTTAAGTGTGGATGGTAGGCCCATCCGTAAAAAGTAAGCTGTGTTTTTAAATTTCTCCTGCATAGTGTACGTAGACGGGACCTAAACCACGGCCTGGTAATCTTTGTGGTACAAAGTTATCATCCGAGATAATTGTTCTTTTTCTCTTTTGTTTCAGTAAACCTACAGGTCTTCTCAGGGGACACACAGCGCCGATATTTCATTTATTTATATGTCCTGAGGACGACAGAATATTCAGTGTATCTACAGACAAAACAGTCAAGGTATGCCAAAAAAGACAACAGACTTATGGAAAGACAGGACTCCGTCGAATGTTTGTGTTTGATATAGTTCCTTGATAAAACTTTAAAACGTTGACGATCATGCTATTTTGCCTTGTGATCAATCGAACGCTTAGATTTAAATGGTTTTAAGTTTCTTCATGGGCAGTCGAAGTGCTCTTAGTCTAAGCTAATCACTCAGTTTACCGGTGTATTTTTGGTTTCTCTAAAGGCTAGTTTTCACTAGCGAAGTAGTCGTAATCTAAGTCGTACTCAGAAGCGTAGTGCAATACGAACTAGTGAAAATCAAACCGACGTAGTCGGAAGCAGAACCTTGACTCTGCTTATGACTCAATGCGATCAAATGCAAACTGCAATGTCGGAGTCGCAAGTAGAAGCGGAAGAATAAACCAATGACGAGGTTCGATTCCGGCCCGTGCGATTGGTTGGTTCTGCCGCTTGTGCTTCCAACTCTGACAAATTGAACCTAGTTTTCGCTGGATTATAAGCGGCGGAGTCGTAAATGGAATCGGAAAAAGGAGAAAATTTCTGATTCTTCCGACTCCGATTCCGTTGAGCTTATGACTCCGCTTACGACTCCGATTTTCGATTTCCAACTCCGACTCCGTCGCTGAGAGAATTACCTCTTGTTGTGTAAACGCCTTTGCATTTAATCGGTTATTACCTGTACTAAGTAACAATTAGACCCTTTTCGGGCTATTGACCTGTGGCCCTTGAGGGCGAAGGGTCTAATTGTTTTAGTATCACCCAACTAGTCGGACAAAAATGGCAATAACAAAGTTAGCATATGCAAGTTGAAGAAATGTTTATTTGGGGAAAAAACGAAAGAAAAACCGGCGAATTTCGCTACTCGATGACTATTACTATTAGTCACGTGAACCATGAGGCGCGCGGTGGCCTCATGGTTATTACGCTCGTCTCCGGAGCGAGCGGTCCGGGCTCGAGCCCTGGTTGGGGACATTGTGTTGTGTTCTTGGGCAAAACACTTGGACTTTCACATTTCCTCTCTCCTCCCAAGGTGTATAAATGGGTACGGGCGAATTCATTGCTGGGGGTAACCCTGCGATGGACTAGCATTCCATCCAGGGGGGAGTGGAAATACTCCTAGTCGCTTCATGCAACAGAAACCGGGATAAGCTCCGGCCTGATGAGCCACAGTTGGCTCGTGTGCAGACTTTTACTAGTAGCGTAGCCAATCAAAATGCAGGATTTGCATTAGTCCACTAGTTGGGTGATACTAATGATTCCAAATATTTGAAGCCAAATCTTGTTGTACAATCATGTGAAATGTCTCTTGTAACAATTCCATTCGGATGAACACACAGGTGTGGGATCTTCACGACCACACGTGCTTACTGACTGTCCGTCCCAAGGCACATAAGATAAGAGGCGACCTGGCTGGTGAGTGCTACAAACACACTTGAGAGGGTGAAAACTTTTCATTAAATTAATACACATACAGTCAACAACACAGAATATATTTAAAAAAAACAAATTACGGAAAATGTTTCCAGTAATAAAGAAAAACTTTGAATCAGAATGTATCATGTCAGGCATTGTGAATTTTCCTTTGTTACACAACCTAAAAATTATTATTTTCAGATTGTAGGGGTAACATATGACGTCATAAGAGCTCAGTTTTGGCTTCATAAGATCCGAAATGCGATTCGTGGTAGATTTTGAGTGGCTCTCTTTTTTCCTATTTTTTCCAAATAATTTTTACTTTTAACTAAAGCGGTAACATTTTCAAGAGTTAACAGTGATTTGTTTGAGATTAAAATTCATCGACTCTTAGCAGGAAAACGGTTGGTACTGTCTGTAACAATCACAAGTCTTCTTTTAAATCAAATTATTGTTATTTCCGTTCATTGGCAGCCATTCATTACAACTACTCTAGCAGAGGCCTTGCTGTTGCTACATCCGAACAAATAGCTCTTCTACCACTCAAGAGCCGGTGAGTTGAAGGTCGTATGTAAATAGTTTATTTCCGAGTTCTCTTGTGCCTCTGTTTCAAAACGAGTCTAAGTGCGAACATTTCATATGAAAATGAGTTCTGCATGCAGTTTCATTTTCATGCAAATCAAAGTCATTTTCTTAAGAATGGTTTCGCACTTAGACTCGCTTGAAACAGAGGTACAAGGGAACTCGAAATAAAGCCTATTCTGTTTCTGTCCAAGAGCAGCATGTCCAAGTCATGGTATTCAAAGTTATTTTGGCCACGTATAAATTGCCTTTAAATTGGATAAAACCTGGAAATAGTAGTCTACCAAGATAGAAAAACACCAAAGAGATAATAATAAACCATAAAGGAACAACGATGGTTAAGGATGGAGAAGATTAACACGGATAACAAACGACGAACCCGAAGACTCAAGGTTACACTTTTCAAGCGCAAACTGTGATGTAACTCTTGCCTGCAGGCGTTTCCAAAAACTTACGTGAAGGGGACGAAACTGGGAGGGAGTGCGGAAAAAACTCCCCTGCCAATAATCATTTAAACACATGTAATAATTGCTATTTGTTTTTGGCATTAGTAAGGTTATAGTGCGACATAAAGACCCCTGAACACAACGAACTCGTGAGACATTTGTTGTTTTCTAATCAGAACAAAAGAAAAATAACAACAGAGTGTAAGTAATGAAGAGGAGAGTTAAACTTGTAAATGAGCGAGGAACAGGAGGCGGTTTCATTTTGAACAAATGACGGTTTGTTATACAAAGCCGAGCAGGAGTTACCTAAGTTCTTTGGTGGCAATTTTTCAGGTTTGTTATGTTCATTTTTATCTCGCATGTGATGGGTAGACGTGGTATTGTTATTTCAGGAGTTCATCAAGGGATATGATAACAACTCACAAGGAGCCAGTCATGTGTTTGAAGTACAACAAAAGCTTTAAACATGTCGTCACAGCCTCCGAAAACTCGGTAAGTTGGAGGAAAATAATCTTCTATTCTCGTGTGTTTTACGCAAAAAGTAATCCTTGTATTTAGTGTCTAAAACAAAATGCGCAGAGATTGGGGAAAGAGGGGGCTGGTGGAGACTGGGGTAAACTTGTCCCCAGTCCCCGTGCATAAGCTGCAAACTCCAGTCTAAGAAACAATCGTTTACTAATCTAACGTGTTTTACTCGTTTGCAGGTGATAAAAGTGTGGGATTTGGAAACGGGACGTTCAGTATTTGAATTCTCTCAAGCTCATGGAGATCATGCCGTCACTTGTATGAGCTTTGACTCCACAGAAAGAAGGTGAGAAGATATCTTCTGGGAACAGTGAATTTTTTTCACTTGTTTGTATCTTTTTTCCTCAAATTGAAGCCTTTTTAGTTGTTTTTCTTTTTCAGATCTGCAAACATACCTACGCTCCCAGTAAATGTACTGTTCAATGATCTTTCCTTGTTTTTATTCCAGATTAATCACAGGCGGTAGAGATGGCAAGTTAAGAATATGGAACTACAACAATGGGCACTGCCTCAGAACACTTGAAAAAGGTAAAACTTTCACTGTTAAGACTGACGCGAGACTGACGCGTTGATGTACAGAGGGAATAAACAAGATATAGTACAGCTTTTCACTAATTCATTTCAATTCTTCATCGTGTGCCGCGCATTTAAATTTACCAATCGATAAAATATGTGGTTGACTACTGACGTCAAAAAAGGCCGTTTACACGGCAGAAAAATTTGGGTCCGGACCCGCCAAAAAGTAGTACGGACCTATACCTTTTGTAAAGAAATATTGGAGTTTCTGCAGGGCCATAGGCGCCTATGGCCCTGCGGAAACTCCAGTATTTCTTTACAAAAGTTATGGGTCCGTTCTACTTTTTTGGCAGGTCGGGACCCGAATTTTTCTGCCGTGTAAACGGCCTTTAATGATTGTAGTATTTGTGTTTGCATTTTTTGGCCAATTACATGTGACGACTTTGATTCATCCTCCTCCCAGCTGATAGGTTGCATTGACGTAGTTGGCTTTTTAATTAGCTGAATAAGTCTTTGCAGAAATCTTGTGATATCAGGAGCCATAATCAGGGACGGAGAGCGTAAGAGCACGCCATTTCTAGTATTGGGGTTGGCTCCATGATATGGGACAAGTTTTCTATTTTTAGAACAAATTGCGCCATCGCCTGCGGCACACGCGCGTACATTGCTGCAAGGATTTTCGCGGATGTCGCGCAGAGGAAATGGCGTCCGAAATGTCCGAACTCGTTTAGCTTTTGACCCACAACTCAACGCCTTTATGGCTGTTGGAATATCGCTTAAGTATTTTCGTCTTAAGTTGCTCCAGTTTGAGTGAAAACAGTGCCGAATTTAGGTATGTCCTGCTTTATATTGCTTACCAAGTTGAGTTCGGCTGCTTCTTTTACAAGATCTTTACATTACTTTAACCTAAATTTCACCTATGAAGAAGATTAACAGCTTTTCCATAACACGGGAAAAAAAGACTAGTTGGATACGTATGGATATAGCAGCGTTTAGGCCCAATAAGTGACGATAGGTTTATGTCTGTAGATGCTGCTTAGTTTTGTTGTGTAAAAATGCAATAAATTGTCTGTTGTCGATGAAAAAGAGCGCTCGCTTATGCATGTTTTGCACAGCTAGGAAAACATGAGAAATAGGACTTCGCACTTTGGTGTGAAAACGTACATCGAACTCTTATAATATCTCTAGTTTTTGAATATGTTTAAGGTTGACTAATGTTTTAGAACATGTTAAAAGCTTAGCTGAAAATATGTGAATACAGCAAAAATAATTAGAAAAGTTACGACGACCTTTTCAATCAACTGGAATAAAGATTTCGATTTTTTCGATTGAGACAAAACTCCTTGTCTATTTTATTTTCGCAGTGTAAAGTTTCAATATGTGAAAGAAACACAAATGATGTTAGTAGCTTTTTGGCGAACGTTGGTGAAAATTGTTGTAGCATCTCAGCACAAAAGACAACGAAACAAATCTTTGTCACGATTTGTTGACAATCTGAAAACACCGAGACGGACTTAAAAGTGCACGCGGCGCACTATGCAAATGAGCTACTCGTACGCGTCAGACTTTCAAAAACTTTCGCAAAGCAGCCAAACGAGCAGAAACAACAAGACACTATCAAAAAATGGTTTTGGTTATGATAAAGCATTGTTTGGCAAACTCACAAACTAACTCGATACCGGAGTAAACAGTTTTCTCACAGCACTTTTCTCTACAGAACAAACACAAAAGTTTACGCGTATAAAACTAGCCGGTGAGCGGATTTTGTTCATTCACAGCGCCAAATTAAAGAAATTCTCGACCCTGAAAAATACACCTTTTCCATTAAATCAAGGCATAAAAGTACCTAAAAGAGCCCTGGTTCTTTTTCTCGGCCTTATTCCCTGACATAGCTGTGAAAAATCGGCAAGAGAAACTCGCAACACTCACCATTTAATCACGCAACGTGACGACATCCACGCGAGAGCCCAAGACACGTGCGTGGATCAGCGCGGAAATTTGACGTCATGATGGCGCAATTTGTTCTAAAAATAGAAAAATTGTCCCATATCATGGGTCCGTGCGGATCCCGAGACTTACGGTCTCCGTCCCTGATTATGGCTCCTGGTGATATACGATACGTGCTTACCTAAAGAATTACGGTATTGTGATAGCACCATTTACCAAATTTCACCAGTCTTCTCCCCGTTGTTTTTTCAGAGAGCGACATAGACGAAGTAGCAGATTTAACCTACCTGGTCTTGAATAAGAACAGGTGAAGCAGATAATTACATTAACTCGCTCATCTTTTAACTTATTTGAGCTTTGGTACGTTTGAAATGTTCTTTGACATGACAGCATCCTGTGCACAACAGCTAACAAGAAGTTGTCATTGCTTTGGAATTGCAGATATATCATCTCTGTAGGCTGGGACAGAAGAATTAACTTATTTTCCGTGAGTAACTATCCTTGAAATTTTTTGCTTGCATTATGTCTGTCTGGTAAGATTCTTTGGTTAGACGAATTGTTCAAGGAACACAAATGAAGTAACAGAGAATTAACTCTGAAGTGTAAATTTTAGTGCTAATTTAACCCATGAGTAACCCACTGGGCGTTAGCCCTAGTAAAGGGAATCAGGGAACCACACGAGGTAAAGAAAAAATCTTTTGACCTCGGTGGGAATCTCAGTCGGCAGAGTGGCGGTAGATCTAATCCGGAGGTCGTGGGTACGCTAACGCCCAGTGGGTTATTCATGGGTTAAATTAGCACTAAAATTTACACTTCAAAGTTAATTCTCTGTTACTTCATTTGTGTTCATAGTGCTACGTGGCACAACATTCATAGGTTCAAGGAACACAGTTAGCTTTGAGACCGCGGTGACCTGGACACTAGTTTCTCACTTTGAAAAGAGTTCACCCCAACCTGAAATCAAAGTTCATCTAGAATTCCGCTTCAATCTTCGCGGTGTTTTGTTTGATCAATCGTTTACTGAAAAACCTGTTTTTGAGTGTGTTTTTGCTCATCCTATAATGTTGTTTTAAAAGCAGTATGGATCGTGTCTCTGTGATATGCAAATCAGCCATGAAATGGCACCTAGTGCGCATGTGCGTCAGCTGACTGTGTCCCTATAAAGGAAAAACTGCCAAAATAGGGCGGGGGTAGTCCTGAAGTGCGCTTCATCTAGGGGGAGGGGAGGGGAGGGGGGGTATAAAGACTCCAAGTGGCTTCACACAAACGGCGGAGTGCTTCTTCAGCAGCAATTCGAGACTTCTGTTCGTCACTTATTTATTTCTCGTATGCGTTAATGGTGTCTTTTCTTACAGGATGATAATGAAGATTTTCATCACGTTCAACACCCGTACGCCTACTGGAAAGACGACCTGGTAAGGACAAAGACACCAATTTATTACTAAGTGTTGAGATATCATTTTTATTTGTTAGAAAAGGGTTAGTTTTTGGATTAAGGTCATGAGGCTGTTACTTACTGCCGTCACGGTTTCCCAAAGACGATCCTTTTTTCGTAGGCTGAACTGTCACGGTTCAGTATACAGTCCCCGACCACCTTGAAGGAATTACCTTACGTTAGTGCATCTTGAAACATTTAATCTTAAGTTTTGCAAGTGCGTCGTTTGCAATCCCTGTTAATCTTCTCCATCCTTAACCATCCTTGTTCCAGTTTTATGGTTTATTATTATCTCTGGTGTTTTTCTAACTTAGCCAACTGCTATTTTTAGGTTTGTTTTAATTTAAAGATAATTTTCTTCGTTGTCAAAAAAGTTCAGAATACTGTGATGGATGGAACTTCTTTAAGATTGTGTAAGTGAAACTTTTCTTTCTTGATATAGGTCAACGGGCACAAAGAGGATATCTTGTGTATAGCAGTCAGTCCACCAAACCTTCTGGCAACATCAAGTTATGATGGAGAGGTACGAGAAAACAGTTTTTACTTTGGTCGTTCTTTTCTTTGGCTTCATTTAGAATCGAAGAACTGTCTCCCAAATTATTGTCATATGAAAACCTCCCCACTCAGCAAGACTATGAAGACAAAGATTGTTATTATGTGAAACTATTGGCATTTAAGTAGTTGGATTTCAAGTGCTTTACGATTAAAAAATAATTATAATAACTACATAATCATAATCATAATCATATTAATGATTATATTAATATTAATATTTATATCAATATTAATACTTTAAAATATCTAAACCCTGTCTGTTTTTTGATAGATAATTATCTGGAATCAAGTTTCAGGCCATATTTTCTGCCACATACATTCACCCCGTGCTTCCAGAGAGAACGGAGAGATTTCTTCGCGAGATCGTAAGTGCTCGTGATTTTATTCAAACTACAGAAAGTTGAATCGCCCCGCGTGGCTTTGGTCATCTCCAGCCCCAAAACGATTTCTCACATTTGTGTTTTCTTAACTGGCTTCGTTTCCTTCCTTTTTTTCCCTAGTGGATGGTGGAAATGCTATAAATAAGATTTTATTCTTGAAAGCAAGAGCCATGAAGAAAGATGCTGCCACTCTGGTGGCCAGCGGACCACAAGGTACTGTGTGTAGTATTGTACATCTTCTATTTCATTCTTACGTTGAGGCGATCTGCATTTGCAAAGTAAATCATGATTAGCTAAATTAACTCTTAGTTTACTGGAACTATTCTTCTTATAATATGAATTATCGATTATGACAAAAAGGTACATATTAACGAGACGACTAACAACAACAACATGATATTGAATGTAAGGAGAACTCGGAAAAAATCCCACGACCCTCAGTGGTTAGCGTATCCGACTAGGTCAGGGAGGGACGTGGGTTGAAATACCATCCGGGACTCGGATTTTTTTCCGAGTTCTCATGTTGTTGTTGTTCCATCTTTAATATACTCACTTTAGAGGTTGGTTGGTTGCATCTTAATGTGACAGAGCGATGCTGTTAGCGAGTTCTTGCGTGCCAGTCATTACTTGGCTGTGTAGCCGCGTGATGCGGTTCCAGTCGAGACCCACAAATTTACCCTTGCTCACCATAGAGTCTCCAGTAGAATAAAACTTAGCGCTCTATTTCTTAGCCTCGTGCGCTGTGCGTGCAGTTTCCCATCAAAGTTCGCCATCAACCGCCACACAACGCTTCTGTTAGCATCTAACAATTCGCCCTAGAGCACCAAAACGATCGCATCTGCAGCAAGTATAATTTGGATGTAGCATGTGTTCTGAAATGCAATCCTTCTGTTGCAGGCCTGGTTCACTTCTGGAATATTTACACTGGTGGAACTCTTTATGCTACATTTTGTCCAGTATGTTATACATTTCTCTTAATTTATCTTGTGTACGATATTTGAGACAAACAGACAAGCAGTCAATCAAGGAACCGAGTTTGGACAGTGACGATCGTTTGATCATGTTCCTTCTAATTTTGTTGTTGTTTACAGTCCAGAAATGGTGTAACAACCATGGCGTCAGTTGCCAAGGATACCAGACTCGTCACTGCTGACTCGGCAGGTTTGTTTTTTGCTGTTATTTTTGTTGTTGCTGTTTTTGTTTGCGTTCTTTTGTTTAGCTGCAGGCGACAATTATGATGTTGTCACTGTGGATGTAACATACATGTATTATTATAAGATCATAGAAATGTTTTAGCCGGCAAAGACTGCTTCTGGTTTCCATTGCCCAACAGTATAGAGCGCCGTGTGGATTTATAGTGTTTACTTATATTTGTGTAACAATGCATTTATGCAGGTTTTATCTCCATCTGGGATATAGAAGATTACTGCATGAAGACAAAAACAACTGAACCTCCGGAACGTGAGTGTAATGTGATGTTGAAAAATGTTGTTATGATATTGCTGTTTATAGGGGTCATTGCACTAAGCTACAACTAGCTACCTAGACTAAAAAAGAGAAATGTGTCAGATAGGCATAATGGTCTTAAAATCCCAACTGACGGGAGGCAGACCAGTTGGCTATTTTATAAGCATGACCGAGGATCGGAGTTAAACAAGGATCTTCAGAGAAACAACTCCAGCTTAGTGGTCAGAGCGGGACTTGAACCCGTGTCCTTGGATTTCAAGACTGGCGCCCAAACCACTCGTCCACGCGGCTGCTAATAGGGTCCTTGCGCATATGTGACGGCGATGGCGAGAACGCGCCTAGTAAAAAATGTGTTTCTATTTTACTTTGGAATTTCTCATTTATTTAGATCTAACCGGTGCGTCTGTTGGTATTAACACTTGCCCCTGCTGAATATGCTACGAATGCGTTATATTCCAAATAAAAATACGAAAAAGTAGCCGTTGTGGTTGACGTTCTCCAAACAACGCAGAATTTGGTCATTTCACGTTGTTGTTTTGCAGAGGACGGCAGAGAATTGTACAAAGAATTATAACGCACGTGCACAGCCATTGTTTTGCTCATTAAACCTTTTGTTTGGTGACGTTCTCGTTGCCGTTGCTGTCGGGTTTTTCGTAAGCTCCCTAAAATGACTATGAAAGACGCCCTTCGAAGTAATGTTTTGTAACAAAAACAATGTTTTGTAACAAAAGGAATGTTTTGTAACAAAAGGAATGTTTTG
>CM042754.1:950658-1030658 GCA_022496165.2 Catalaphyllia jardinei | reverse complement strand
GATCCACCCCTTACCAAGGATTTAAAAGCTGATGACCCACCCCCTCTCTGCTCCGGCGCACCCTCCCCCCATCGCCAATACTTTTTGACCAGTCCCTTATCTGTACAGAGAGGATAATGAACTGAAAATAAAACGTGAAAAAGCGCGTTTTGCGAAGAGTAATATAAATACAAGCTGGCCTGGTATGCCACGAATGAACAACCTTAAAAGACTGGTAGCACACTAGCTTTATTGTGAAGGTTTTTTTGGTCTCTTGCAGTAATGTTTCTAAATTTGTTTTTGTGTTTTCGATGTATATATTGGGGTCTTTCAATTTTAGAATCGACGAAAAAGAAATTGCTGCAGAGTTGAAGAGGTCGCCTTGGAGGGAGGGATGTGGAAAAAGGTTAGAACTAAAGTAATTAAGAGCTATTTAAAATATATTTGTTTACATACGCACAAGGGGTAAAATAAGTTAGGCCATGCGGAATGGAAGCAAGAGAAAGTGATGGAAGTCATTAAACTGGAGTAATAGCAATTCTTAATTTCCGAACCGTCTTGATAGAAGCAGGCGAGTCATCAATTTTAAGAAAACGACAAAATCAGGTTTGTCAAGTCTATAAGACATGTTTCGACAGAAACTTCTGTCATCCTCAGCTAATACAAGTACAAAGCGACGGACACTGAATTTGAAGTAAGTAGAAAAATGAAACAAAGATTGAAAGCCGGCGTGAGAATCACAGAGATAATTTTAGACGTGTGGATTTCGCTGACGTAACAGGCATTACAACCCGCGCATGCAAACTTGTAAACTACACGTGAACGAAAGCCCACCAGGGATAGGGTCTTTCACGCCAAACATCTTAATTTTTTTTTCTTAATTAAATTTTAGTGGACACTTGAAGAGAGTAAACGAAACTCACGCAGAGAAATCTATGTTGATTCCTGCAAACTTCAGTTTTTCCAATGAATAGGCGAGTTCCAAGTTTTGCCTATGTTTCAAAACGAGTCCTCGTACAAAGAACTTTTCTTATGGAAATGAGTTGGGTTCGCATGAAAGTGAACGGACAGATGAAACGTACTTTCATAACAAAGGTTTCCGAAGACTCGTCTGGCACAGAGACAGGACAAGTCGAAAATGGCATATTCCAGGAAGAATGATTAATTAAAGGGTTCGTTTCACTGTACATCGATTCGTTGTTTGCTTACTTTTGCAGATTACGGCACGAGAGGCTCAAGAAAGTTCCCAGAGATATGGGCGGACCAAATGCCTATCAAACGCTGACATGCTTTGAGCTGGAAGACACGCCCCCTCTGCCCAATCCCCCTTCGTCCTCGTCCATCGATGATCCGTTTGATATTAGAATATGAAGAACAATGTTTTCAAATATTGCATGGGCATTGATGCCGAACGTGCAGTTAGTGTCTCTAAAAGCATAATTTTTTCACGACCAAGAAATGTTTTGGAGGCATAATAGAATTACCGTAAATACAACATGCGAATTTGGACGGGTTAACTTCAGATTAAATTGACTTACACTTTTCTTTATTCAAAATTTTCTTTCTTACGATCTATGGCCTATACCCGTCTAACTATGATTCAAAATATGGTTTCAACCTTGAAATTTTATTTATTCTAAAAGAAAAACGACACGGAGCTCTGAACTGGAATACATTGTTACCTGTTAAGTTTTGCGGAGAGTTAGAGCACAATGAGGAAGTGTTTTGGCGCAGCCTATTCAGGTCCACAAAAAGGTCTAAAATAACTCAAACTTTGCTACTTAATTTGCATCAGGTTTGAACGCTGAAATACAAAGTACGTGAACAGTGCAGCAATTTTACGACCGAGTAAGCATCGGGTGCAAACGATATACAGACGGGTTATACGAGTTTTCCTGGTTCAACAAGGTAGAAAGGATCTGTATTTTATACACAAAAAAGTGGTTTTAAATGTCTAGCCTAAAAGAGTGATACAGGGATAGACAAAAATGTTGAAAATCATTTGCGGGCATGTTGACTAAATTCTTAAATGAATGTGGAGCCAGAAATTGTAGGCCTATTTATTCTTTCAATAAGCATTATCTGTACTTCTTTATTCACAGTCTAAATATTTATTTCGATGAAACTTTTTTCAGTAAAAGAAATGAGATGTTTTGTAATACAGCAACAGGCGTGGAATATGTTGTAAATAGAGCGAGTGTGAATATAACGGTGGCTCCGCCAAATGTTTGTAAAATTGTCTCATTGAAAGTCAGAAATAAAGAAAATGGTCTCTTTTTAAGAACTCTTGCAAGACCTGTTTGATTACTCCAGAGTTTGTTCGTTTGTATTAGCCGCCGTGGCTCACGTTCTCCAGACATCGCAAGATAGACCATTTCACGTTGTTCTGCAGAGGACGACAAAGAAATGTACTAAGAATTATAACGCACGTGCACAGCCATTGTTCTGCTCATTAAATCTTTTGTTTAGCGACGTTGCCGTTGGCGTCGTGGTTTCGTAAATTCCCTAAATAGTTCATCTGCAACGCAGGCTAGCGCTTGCAAGCGAGTACTAAATGGTGTTCTCTTGCAAGAACAGACTACAGTTTCGATGGAATTTCGATGGAATTTCGACCCGCTGGGTTTTAATGAAAGTTTACTAGAGTTCTCGCTTGTATGACAAGCACATGACATCGAATGTTTTCGATCGCTCTGACAGTAAAGACTTTACAAAAAATATCTAAAGTATGTTTAAAATTATTATTGTTTATTTCAAGTTGTTTTGTTAATATGTTTTTTGTCAACGTCTTTTAAATTCTGGAGCTGGACAAACTACATAGCTACGGATTACAATGAAGCTGTCTGGATCTTCCTGGTGAAAACCGATTCTATGAAATAAAGTAAAACGATACTTACGGCAACACTGTTGGGCAGAACAAAAGCTGAGTTAGGTACACGTCTGCCCTGCGGCAAATTTTAGGGAACGAATGTCATAACTCTAACTTAAAAAAGAGCTAGCTGCTGCTGTGTTCCCGAAAATAGTAGGTGACCTTTTTTAACGTGCCCCGAAACCTTAACATTTGCCAGGATTTCACCGAAAATGATAGATATACAGGCATTGTATTTAAAAGCTGGGTGCAGTCTAAAGTATCTAAAGAGAACTGTACGTTTTCAGCGCATCTACCTGGAGAGATCTGTGGCGATTGCATTTAAAAGATTTTTGTTGCTTGCAGAGAACGAGAAGGAAGTAACGCATTTAGTGCGCTTGCGTGACAGTACCAAATTTGGTATAACGACTCCGCTGGAAATTTGTTTGCTTTACTGATCCGTGGGCACTTCGGACCTACGACAGTGACGAAACTAAAACTCCATTCTCGGTTACGAACCTGGCATATTTGTCATTTATTTCTGTCCTTTTGTTGAAGCCAGGACAGTCTATCTGCAATTTTACTGGAAATTCTACTTGCTGGGAAGGTGCTGAACTTCTCGTGTCGAAGTTTCGCTGTTTTATCGATCACGGCAGTGAAATGAACCGTCGAAATTGATGGTGGGTAGATATTGGAAGCTGAAGTCACGGCTTATATATTTTAATTTCACAATTGGTCGCTTTAATCGCTGCCCCGGCCTCCTGGATTAGTGGAAGACATTAAGCATAGCTTGATATAGCGAGTGTAAATGACTGGTCGTTAATGTTGAACGAACGTTTTAAATTTGTCTGACTTTTGCGGCACATTTTATGACACTTACATATATCTTGCTTATGTCGATATGAGTTCTCTCAGTCGCTTGTGAGATTGCGTTTGAAACAGGAGTATTACACGGTGAAAGAGTTTTATTTATCATCGATTGGTCCAGAATGTATTCATTTAACGCCGAACTCAATCACTCCCCAAAATTAAGCCCAGCATCAAGCGAGTCTTCAATCGGAGCCTCATCGCCCACTCCAAGTTCACCTCGAGAACCATTGAACATTGGCGACAAAACAATGGCGGAGTTACAACAAGAAAATGCACGGCTCAGAAAGGAAATTGATGCCAAAGAAACGAAGTTAAGTTCCAGTATGAGAAGCATTAAAATGTTTTGGAGCCCTGAACTGAAGAAAGAAAGAGCGGCGAGGAAAGCTGAAGAGGAAAAATGCGCCAGGTTAAGAGAGCAGTTTAGTGCTGTTTCCGAAGAATCACAGGTGAGCTTGTGTTTTAAATGGTTTTGTGTTCATTCCGTAGTAAGATTCCTGGGTTAGGTTCTAAATGATTGATTGTCAGAAGGATAAAGTTCAAAAGGGCCGGAGCAAGCGGACGTGCGACTTCGTGATAAACGGAAGTCCGGGAAGAATTTACTGCATACATAAATTCGTTGTGTTTAGATTCAGCTGAGTTTTGTTCGTGTACTGAACACGAAAGTGGTCGATTTATGGCACTTGAATTCTTTCCTGAATAACAAGTTGTGGAATTGTGCCGAAATGTTAGAGAATGGGGTATCAGTGTGCATTATATATTAGTCAACGCGAAAACAATAAAAAGCTTTGAAATTTCACCGTATGCAATGTAATTGTTTCAATCCTGCGGCAGCTGTGTTCATCAAGCGTGGCGAATATTGTTCCTCTATAAGTCGAGAGAATTGTTCCGAGAACAATGCAAGTTTTCAAAGGTCATTGTAGATTGCTGATTGTAATTTCGCAGCTTTCTGTGGAACGGTTTGAAAGATCGTATTGCCCAGGTCGCTTCAGGGACCGAAAACTGATCGTCCTATCGAACAAATGATAATTTTAAGGACATGGATTTTTGAAATGCCTCATTTCTTGTTTAGTGGTTGTGCTTAACTTCTTTCACTTAATTGCCTGCTCTATTCATCGAGTGGCAAACATTTCAATTTAATTGTTTGATTAGTGTGAGAACCAATACGTAAAAAGGCAAAAACTCAACGATGACCTTTTGTATCCCAATATATTATATATGAAATGGAGTGCTTTTCTTGCAATTGGATATATTTTTTAAAAAACACACACACTCTGAATAGAAACACAAGAAATCAGCTTATTTAAAAAGGATGGTCGTGATCATGTTTCAATTTATGCACAAGTACTCATTTTACTGGTTTTCACATGATATCACTAAAATTCAAACTTTAGAACTATTAATCCTCCTGAGATTTTACTTTCATGATGGGTAAGAGCAGCTAAAAACCAATATTCATACAAATTTTCACTCTGAATGGTTTCTTGGTTTAGCCATAAACTACGCTTGAATTTTTAAGCTTTTGCATGACGCAGCATTTACATGACAAGCAAGAGAGCTGTGATATTGGTTTAAAAAGTGACTTATTTCGGGGAATTCGGCTATCTGAACAGTTCTTGTATTAAAATAAAGGATTATTGTTACATTACACTCTTTTTTTTTATTAAGAACTAGTAAAATAATTTTATTTAGCTCAGGCTCAATGTTCTTATTTTTTTCGGCCATTTCAGCCTCAAAATGTTCTTATTTTGTTCTTAAAATTCTGTGTTCTCTAATGCCCCCAAATGTGGTTATACCATACTGCACAGTACTTCACTGTAGGGGTCCTGACCTACATGTACAGGGTGCCTAAACCATAGATAAACATTGAACAGTTGGATTTAATAGTTCTAAAAATGGGCGAAGCTTACAGAACGTGGGTCATATTACTGTACCAGAGCACTGTTTGCAAGCAGGGCACTGTACACATGTTTTCTTATCCATCAACATGTCAAAGCGAAAGCAAGCAACCTTTGGAGAGTTTGGCTTTAGCAAGAAAGTGTGTCATAGAGACAGTGATGTCGTTGTCATCATTCTGGATTCGTTGAAGAGAAAGAGATTGTAAAGCCCATCCAGTGTTTACACTGCAGTGATAAATTTGTGAAAAAAATTCAGCCTCAGATTGTTTTTAAATTGTTCTTATTTTTTGAGTAATATCAGCCTCTATGTTCTTATTAAGTTTATTCTTATTAAAAAAAAAGAGTGTATCCAGATCTTTGACGATAAATTCATGCTTTTGTAGCAAAAGTCAGTGACAGATGTTTCTGTCCGCCATGTTGGTGCCCACCAGTATGGCGTTTCCATACAAATCTCTATAAACTTGGGGAAAACATTTCTCCGCATATCTTCCATAAGAAAAATTGCTGTGACCTGAATCTTGGCGAGAGTCAGTGCCTTCTTTCTTTTCCCTGATTCTGGACATAATCTATTGAAGGGTTTTGATTTTTTATTTTGATATATTTTGAATGGCGTGACATTGAAAACCAGCAATTGAATGCTATTTGTAAATCAGACCTTACATTCATTTCTATTGTGTTTCATTTCACTACCATCAATTTACTCGATCAAACAACTGCAAAAGGAAATTTAGATCTTTTGCAGACTCATATCTTAAAAAAAATGACTGCAGGACCTGTGAAATTCAACCAAAATTTTGCAAGACCCATGAAGCGTACACTAACTGTCACAAAGTATGTTTTAGTTGTTGTTGCTTTTTATTATAGCAAAGAGCAGAAAGCATCAGAGATCTGCAAGAACAGTTGCGGCAAAAGCAGGAACAGACAAATCACCTCTCAACTGGTCGTCCATCACACTCCTCTTCCAGCTCTCTGTCTGGACATTCACAAGAAGGACTTCAACGCGAGTTGGAGGTCTTGAGAGTTGAAAAAGATCGACAAGAAAATGAAACATTTATACTCCAAAGGTCACTGGAGGAATTGAGTTCTAGACTGGAAGCACAGCAGCAAGCTATCCAGGCTAAAGACGAAACTATAGCCCAGTTAATGGAAATGATACAGAGTAATAAAGGACTTGAATCTAAACAACTTGAGATGCATAAAGAACAACATAGCACTGACAAAAAGAAACTGGCAGAAGCTCTCAATCAACTTGCCAAATTAAGAGAAAGTGTTGACGAAAGGGACAGAACAATTGCATCCTTACAAGAGGTAGAGTATATGTACATTAAACAGCATACTGCAATTATATCACTTTCCACTATGTTATATGTTTGTCAATTAAGTATGTAATAAAGAAATAGAAAACATGTACCATGTTTCTATCGAGTTATACAAACATGAGAGGAAGTTTGGGAGAACGAGAAATGCTGTGGGAACACGAGCTGCAGGCGAGTGTTTCCACAGCTTTTTTGAGTTCTCCCAAACTTTTACGAGTGTTCGTATAACTCGATAGAAACACGGAGTACGTGTTTTCTATTTAGAAAACACCACAACAAGAAAAAAGAAAACAACTTGTTAACTTTGATTATCAAAATGTAAATTCTCTTTGCTCGCGCCATCACTACGTCAACAGCACGCACTAATTTTCTGTCTCCTTCGAGTTATACAAACAATTTTTAACAGTGCATACTTTCTTAGGACTGTTTTCTAATAGGAATTATTTTTCATTTTAAAATTCTAATGAAGTAGTAATGAATATAATTTTATTTATTATTTCAAATTACTTTTACTAGGAAATTGACCATGTTAAAATCAACAATGTTAATGATGAATTAAAGCAATCTGCAAACCTGCTGGCCAAGGTAAAACATTTATTTTTTGATACTTAGTCATTCTGTTGCTGGCATGATTGTGTTGTTAAGTAGAGCAATATTATTTCGTCTTCATACAGTGTATTTAGCCAGTCAGTTTGAATTGTGGTGTAAAAAAGTGGGATAGTCATCCATTTCAGTATGTATACAGGCATATATTGATATTTTATGCATTTTGGGGGCATTGACAGTAGGTTCCTTTGGGCAAAAGGGATATTGAATCTCAATTCAGATTTCTGATTTCAGGGATCCATATTTTGTTTTTCTCTCCAAGTCGTCTTTGCAGGCATTTGCAAGCATGCAAGCAGCAAGCACTTTCTAGGCCAAGTAAAAACTGAATTGATACTGTAGGTGCAAAGCTAGACGACAAGTTAAGATCATATCACAGCTCAACCATTCTCAGCAGCTTATAGCCAATTATGCCTTGTTTGATGCCAAATCACACCATGTTGCTTCACATGAGTCAGTTCTTGGATGCTCAAGGAGACCTGAATCCAGTTTTTATTCACTAGAAGACGCTAAACTCTAGGAGATTCCTGAATCTAAGCATGTAAGCAGTCGCAAAACTTTTGCAAGCTTGAGCAAACAAGAAATCATATAATTTTGCGAGCAATTCAAGCGAAGGCCTAATTTTGTGAGCACTTTTAAATTGAATGTTTTCTAAAAGTTTCAAATGGATGTCAAGTGATCAGAATGGCAGGACTCATAAGAAAAGTTTTTTCTGGTAGAATCAAACTAAAACTAGACAAGTTTTCATGCAGTTGTTTTTGTTGTCTTTATAACTTTTTGTCGTCTTGGACAACTAGACAACCAGAGGACCCAACAACCAGACTACCAGATGACTATGAATATGGATCTCAGGCCAATATTTGTCAAGTTGCCTAAAAACAAATTTTGAGGATATTTTTACTGCCATTTTAGGATAGCCATATTGCTGCATTGGAGTCACAGATTAATCAGCTTGAAGGAGAGGTATGTACAAATAAAAGTTGCCAACAACAATAACAAAAATAGTGACCTAAATTATATAATATTATTGAGTTAAATATTTCATTATTGTGGTAAGGTTTGTATTGATATTGTGTGGATGTATACTCCAGACTGATTGACTAAGAAACTGTTTTATTGCAGACTTTGACATGGAAGGCTGTGTTTAACTGATCGTGCAAAACTATATATTATCATAAAACATTAATAATGTCAAAGCCATTACCTATATTTCATAACTTATTGTCATTAACACTCAGATATGAGCTCTTGAGACATACATGTATAGACAACACTCACCTGTGATATGTGCTTTTTTATTAGTTAAATTTCTGATAACTTATTAATTAAGAATATTTTAATTAAATTTTACAATAAGCAGTAACAATATGAAAACATGATGGTGACAGTTGGTAGGGTTACATAGAACTGAAAGTGTGAAAGTACATGAGAATAGAATGAGGGATGGAAAACAAAGAACGTACATAACAAAGTGAATAAAGGGGGTAAGTTTCTAAAGAAACTGTGGTGCTGCGTCGGTGGGAGTATTACAAGATAATTTGGTTTTATCAACTGAGTTGATAATGTGAATTAGCCACCGTAAAGAGATTCAGAAGCTGACGTTTCGAGCGCTAGCCCTTCGTCGGAGCGAATCGAGGAATTGTGGGTTGTGTGTGGTTTATATACAGAAGTATGGAGCTACGCTATTGGTTGGTGCCTGGCAACGTGAAAAACAGAATAAATTAGTTAAATGAAAAACGTTCGTTGATACCGTGAGGATTAAGAGTGCCGATTTGAAAAATAAATTTTTGTTCTAGAGTTTTGCGGCTTTCTGTGCTTCCTTGATGTAGGGAGAGGCCGCAGACTGTCATATGTTGCGTAGAATGATTCGGCAGATTAAAGTGTCTAGCGACCGGTTTAGATGCGTTTTTGTCGTCTTTCTCTACGTCGCGAAGATGTTCTCGAAATCGGTCGCCTAGTCGTCTACCTGTTTCGCCGATATATAACTTTTTGCAAAGGGTGCAAGTTATACAGTAGATGACTAGGCGACCGATTTCGAGAACATCTTCGTGACGTAGAGAAAGACGACAAAAACGCATCTAAACCGGTCGCTAGACACTTTAATCTGCCGAATCATTCTACGCAACATATGACAGTCTGCGGCCTCTCCCTACATCAAGGAAGCACAGAAAGCCGCAAAACTCTAGAACAAAAATTTATTTTTCAAATCGGCACTCTTAATCCTCACGGTATCAACGAACGTTTTTCATTTAACTAATTTATTCTGTTTTTCACGTTGCCAGGCACCAACCAATAGCGTAGCTCCATACTTCTGTATATAAACCACACACAACCCACAATTCCTCGATTCGCTCCGACGAAGGGCTAGCGCTCGAAACGTCAGCTTCTGAATCTCTTTACGGTGGCTAATTCACATTATCAACTCAGTTGATAAAACCAAATTATCTTATAACAAAGTGAATAGTTTGCTTCGTTGGCGTCTTTTTGAAAATAGTTATTTAGTTGTTATTATTAATTAAATTTTCCCATTTTGTTCTTAAATGCCTCATGTTTTATAATAGTCTAATATTATAGATATAAATGGTATTTGCTTTTTTATTTGTAAACTGAAAATAGACAAGGACATTAAAAAAGTATAAGGAAGTTACAAAAAATTGAAATAACATAAAAAAATGAGAATAGTTGTTCTACAATGGAATACAAATAACTAAGTACATTAAATAACTATTCTTAAAATGGGTAACTTACATGTAAGCTGGTGCTTCACACAGGAACTTTGTAGACAGGATGTGACTGTGTATTGGTTAAGTCAATATAAAAAGCATTTTTTTAACACAGACATGCTGCTTTCATAATTAGTCAAGGACATATTTAATGTTGTTTGTTGATTATTAATTAGACAAGGATTGTAAAAATGATAAAAATTCCTGAAATATCATGAAAAATGAAAAGAATATTATTATCCTAGAATTGAATAGGAATAACTTACTTACTACATTAAATGACCATGCATTCTTAAACTGGGTTAAAACTGGAGCTTCACGCAGAAACTTGGTAGACATGGTTTGTGATCTATAAATTCTGCTCTCTTCATAATCAACAATACTTACAAATAATATTGTTTGCTGAATTATTAGCAGTATCATAAGCGGTTATCACCAGTAGGGAATATTAGCTCCTGTCACCAGTAGATGAATATTATTTAGATATAAATCAGTGCCGATAAACTGTTCTTGTTGTTTCAAGGCCTGATATTCCACTTAGCAGGAAAACGTTGAATGAACATGACAAGCATTTTAATGAACTCACATTAAACATAACTTTGATATAATGGCTACATGGTAGTCACACTGTTGATTTCCAGAAGAATATTGACTGTGTCTTTCAATTAAAGTAAAAAAATGCTTCTATGAAAGCTCCATCACATAATGTGATATTTGTGCAGATTTTTTTCAAAGAAAGATGCAATGTTTATTCTGCTCACCGTGGCTCACTTTCAGATGGAAAATCTCAAGAAGGCAGCATCAGAAGATGACAAAAAAAGACAAGAGGATAAGAAACAAGCTGATGTGTATGAGAGTCACTCAAAATTCATGAAGTCCAAGGTAAGTAGGAACATAATATGGATGGGAGATCAGAATTTATAAAAAAAGTAATGATATTGAAAATCTTACAGTACCATTTTTTCTTGTGTATGTCATTTGTTTACTGGTATTCTTTTGTAAGGTGGCATGTAAGTGAGAGTTAGCTAGGTTACATGGCTTTAAGCCAGCTGCTTGGTTCTCAAACACAGGTGATCCATGTGTTGTGCATGTTAAGGATAAAGGCACATTGTTAGGGGTCTGGCAAATTCAACAGCTGTGAAGATGGCATTGCCTGGCTAGTTTGACCACTCTATGAAAGGAAAGTTTTTCTTACAACAAAGTTCAGTTTCAAAAGCTTTTCCCCGCCTGTCAGGATGAAAACCGTTTGCCCTCTTGCTGAAAACATATTAGTTAATTCCCTGGATGTTGGCCCAATGGGTAGATAGACAGAAAAACGTTTTTGTTTTACTTCAAATTACAGATGGCAAAAACTTATGCTAATTATTATCTTCAAAGATAGTGGCACAGTTTACTCTGGGTCAAGCTGTCCCGGCTCAAGCACTGGCTGGGTTTATGATGTTGCTTTCCTGAAAAACTTTTTCTTTCGCAAAGCCAAGAAGCTGCAAAGCATCAAGCTATGGAATTGGAGATTATGTGACCTTATAATTTTGAAGTTATAAGGGTTCTTACATGTAGCTTCTAGGACAGTAGTAATCGCAAGTTTCTACCCAATAGAGTATTCAATTATAATAATTATAATTGAATTTTATTTTGGCTTTACTTTTTTTAAGATTGAGTCACTTAAAGTGGATCTTGGTAAGAAAGAGGCAGCTTTAACAGCGTCAGAAACCAAACTTGAAACTTTAAAAGCTCATCAAGCAAACCAACAGGAGCATATTTCTGTTCTTCAGACATCTTTGTCAGCAAAAGAACACCACATCAAAAATCTACAGAGTGAGGTATGTCTCACGTGTACGCTGTTATAATGTGGAAATCTGTTGTAGCCAATTTGTCAACACTTGAAGAACACATGGCACTGCACAAACTGAGAGGAATACATGTAATAACAATAGTGATAGAGTTGTACTACTAATAATACATGTACATGTGATTATTAATTAAAAATAAAAAATAAATAAGTAATAGCAATAGTTAAGGTGGCTCGAAATAGTTTTCATTTTCCCCAGACTAGTTTTACAAATTCTTTTTCAAATAGAGTTTGGTTTATCGTATCAGTGTGAAATTTACCACAGACAAAAATGAAACTTCATAGAATTAAAACGTTGGAAAGTATGAAAAAGTCACGGTCGACTAGATCCCATTTTATGCATTCGCGAAGTTGTTCACAAGCACTCAATCATATCCTTTGTGATAAGGAGATTTTTTTTTCTTAAGAATGTTTTACGGGTTACTTGAAAAGTAACCAAAACCAATTTGGGAAAGTTTTACCTTTCACATTTGCATTAACGTGTTACAAGATCTATTTTCTCTATTCTTCTCTCTCTGATTTTGATTCATTTGGCTGACGCATGCATCTTAGTTATGGCGTGTGTAGACTGTGCGTGCGCATGCAGCTAAAAACACTTTCGAGCCTCCTTAAGTAATAAAAATGTTACTTAAGTAGTAGTAATAAATTGCTATTATACATAGTGATTACAATAATAATATTATAATTTATTATAATAATGAAAGTAATCGGGAACACTAAACATCTCTCAGACATTAAAGGTTGCAACATGAACAATGAGTGTTGCTCTCCATTTATTAATTTCCTTCCTTCAATATTTTCCGGTCCAGTTATCATCAAGAAAATTATTGACAGCCAAATAAGTTATAGATTTGAGAGAATTTTAAAGGATTTTATAACTACCATTTTAGATTTTAGAGATCCTATGTAGTTAATCAATTTTTCTTTTTTTTATTACAGGGCAGTATTTATACATGTAGTGCTAATTTTTTTTACAATTTAAATTTTAAGTTCTTATATACATGTAGTCAATGGGCTACGCTCACATGCCCTGTCATACTATTCTAATTGTATATGTATAACATCCAAAAGTTTTAACTACTGCATAATAATAATAAATTCAACGTAATAATCATAATCATAATCATAAATTATAATAAACAATAATAATAATAATAATAATAATAGAGTGACTTTCAATTGAGTGTTGTAGAACCAAATCAAAGTAATCACTCTAGCCAATCACAAAGGAGTCAGACTACAGTGAACCAATCAAAAACTCGATATAATTACATGTAGCTGATGCAAAATACGGGAAAACGAATGCAAAAAAAGTCATGGCTGGTTTTGCTTTTACTTTTGATAGGATGAAAAATTGGCGCGAGTTTTTTAAGCCAATTGTGTAGCATAGTAAGTGCAATACTAATTACTTTTTGACACTCAATTGAAAACTGCTTAATAATAGTAATTATAATAATAATAATAATAATGGTAAATAATGATAATGATAGTAATAATATTAATGGTAATAATAATGATAGTGAGAACAATATTGATTTTTCAATGGTACATTTGTGTTTTAGTCTCAACCTTTCCAAAAATCAGTAGATATTCCATTTAATACCAGTTTCACACAAGAAGCTTGCTTAGTGACTAAGTTGAGAGGAAAAAAAAACATTTTTTTCAGTGAATCGTCAGTTCAGTTCTGATAGCTACATGTAACAGCATAGTAAACATTGAAAGGAGCTATGTTACACTTACACGGTTTGAAAAGTTCAACCTGACAAGTTTGGTAGTCAATTTCGTTGTTTGTAATCCCGTGTCAGTCTTCTCTCCATCGTTCACCATCCTTGTTCCTTTATGGTTTATTATTATCTCTTTGGTGTTTTACTATCTTTGTAAAGTATTATTTTCAGGTTTCCTTCAATTGAAAGGTCCTTTTGTCAACCGTCAAAATAATTCAAAATGCTGTGACAGAGTCCCTTCAAGAACTGCAATTTAGTATATTGTGCAATACACGGTACACGTATGTTTAAATAATCCATATCAGTAATGTTTAATTTTAGTTTAAGTTTCTGCAAGCCTTAGGAAAATAAAAACGTTTTTTTTTTTTAACATGGCTGATCCTCCAATCAATTGTTTATGCTTTATGACAGCTGGGGTCTTTGCGTAGTCGATTAGATGAGAGAGAGGATCTGTTAAAACAGAAGGAGAAGAAACTTCTCTCAGTATCGTCAGAACATTCGGAGAATTCCTACGCAGTGGAGAATCTGCAGAGTGTACTAAGCACCAAGGAAAGGCAGATTACCAGTTTAAAACAAAAGGTGAGGTGAAGGTTCAGTGTACACCTTCAGGTTGTTTTAGTGTCACATTTATACAATAATGGCTCGTTTTGTTAACAGCTACATGTAGCTATGACAAAGTTTTTGACACTTCTTTTTTTTACTTTTTTCAACTAGTGTGAATGCCTGGAGAGAGATTTACAGGAGAAAGAGTCCTCCATTTCGAGCATAAAAGCTCAACTGTTTTCTGTCAAGGCTGAACATTCCAGCTCATCTAGTACCATCTCCAATCTGGAGGCGACTATCCGTGACAAGGAAAGACATATAGAGATGCTACAGACCCAGCGGGAGCGGAGTGGAGCAGAGAATGAAGAGGAGATCAACCGGGTTAAACGAGCTAACGAAAAGCTTGAAGGGAGAGTAGCTTCACTGTCGCTCTCTCTGAGGGAGCAACTGGCTGATAAGGATGTATGTGTGATTTTGTCTACATTCCAGAGTGCTGGCGTTATATAAACCATAGCCTCCATTTGGCTTGAAAATATGGTCAGATATTTGTCTACGGGCATAATCTGTTATCAGGAGCGAATAGTTTCTGAAAGCGTAACTCGAGGAAGTACACTCTCGGAAAACTGAGAGAACAGAATATGCCCAAGACCAAATATCTGATCATTTTTACACGCCAAATGGAGGCTGTTTTGTTTATTATCCTTGAAATATTTTTCGCAACCCGCGCAGATTTGAAAACTGGGGAATATGAATCGGATATTCGCCAGTTTTAGATGGGCCGTATTCAGCCACGCGATGCATTTAAACCAATCTCGTGCGAGCGAATAAATTTGATGTATTATAAATTCTGATACTAGTCCTGTTCACTGTATGTCCCTTAGTCAGGTGCTGATAATTTTAAAAGAACCGATAAACCGAAAATAGTTTTGGTATCATTTGATAATATCAGTGCGATATTTTACTGGTTTCGCTGTAGGAGGACATTGCTAACCTAGAGAACCAGATTTCATCGCTGAAGACATCATTACAAGACAAAACCGCTAAACTAGCGAATTCTCAAGAAACAATGAGACGGCTGGAGGAACAAATAAACCAGGTGTGTGAGTTAACACTGCATGTGCTCTCAAACGGAGCAAACATATATTTCTAGTTGATAATTAGCCGTTTACAAAGTAACATTAACAAACCAATCAATGGAAGATATTGTGCGTTATTTTCAATCTTCAGAGAAGCAGCAACGATGAGCAAGTGTCATGTGAACTGAGCAGTAAAAGACTTGAAATCTCCAAGCTTGAGAAGGACATAAGAAAACAACAGACAGATCTTAGAAGCAAAGAAAGCGAGGTGAAGAGACTGCAAGAAGAGCTGAAAGAACAGAAGTGGAAAGTTCAACAAATGTCAGATGACTGTGAAGTTAAAGACCATAAAATTGGTGATCTTGAAAAGTAAGTTAAACACTTTGGATACTTTTACGTTCGTTCGTTCTTTCGTGTGTTTGTTCGTTCGTTTTTTCGTTCGTGCTTTCGTGTTTGTTCGTTCGTTCTTTCGTTTGTTTGTTCGTTCGTTCGTTCGTTCTTTCGTTAGTTTGTTTTTTCTTTCGTTTGTTTTTTCTTTCGTTTGTTCGTTCGGTCGTTTGTTCGTTCGTTCGTTTCGTTCATTTGTTTGTTCATTCGTTTGTTCGTTTGTTCGTTCGTTTGTTTGTTCATTCGTTTGTCTGTTCGTTTGTTCGTTCGTTTGTTTGTTTGTTTGTTCGTTCTTTCGTTTGTTCTTTTGTTTGTTTGTTCGTTCTTTCGTTCGTTCGTTTGTTCATTTGTTTTTTCGTTCGTTCTTTCGTTTGTTCGCTCGTTCGTTGGCTCGTTTCTTCCTTCGTTCTTTTGTTCGTTCGTGAGCTCATGTTAAAGTATAATCCTTTTAAATGATGATTCTCACGTTGTTCCTGTTTTGTCTTCAGGCAGCTTAGAGAACAGAGCAAGAAGTTAGTTGGAGTGAAGAGAAACCAGCAGCTAGAGAGAGAGAAACAGGCTCAGCTATTAAATGAAGTCAAGAAACAAGAGGATCAGAAAGACGAAACGACTGAATACTTCCAGGTAACCACTAAAGCTTACCATGGAGGCACGGTGGCCTCGTGATTAGCGCGCTTGACTCCAGAGCGAGCGGTCCGGGTTCGAGCCCTGGCTGGGGACATTGTGTTGTGTTCTTGAGCAAGACGCTTTACTCTCACAGTGCCTCTCTCTGCCCAGGTGTATAAATGAGTACTGGTGAAAGAGTGTAACCCTGTGATGGACTAGCATCCCATCCAGGGGGAGGAGAAGACTCCTAGTCGCTTCATGCTACGGAAACCGGGTTAATTCCGACTTGATGGACCACTTGGCTTGTATGAAGACTTTACCATCTAGTCAAGTTTACGAAAGCTTGTCTTTCAGAATAAGTGTTGAAATCTGACTGTGCACTTTAAACTACATGACATGTACAAGGCGATAGCTTGCAACTTCTGTCCTAGATGTACCACTTACTTTACATTGTTTTGCGCTTATCTTTAGATGACCCTCTAAAAACACCGCATGAAGAGCACCTAAAAAAGTGCTCATGTTCCAATTGTAAAAAGAAACGAGACGTTTCGGGAGAACCCCTTCGTATGTCGGTGTCTGACATTTGCAGTCTGCAGACTGCATTAAGGCCTAAAAAATGCTCTGGTTAGCCTGAATTTAAGTCAGGTTAACCTGAATAACACTCAGGTTAGCCTGTTTACGGTTAGCTTCCGGGAATGGAAACGGGAAATGTAATTTTTAGTTGAAAAGTCTTCAGTCTGTAGTCTGCAGTCTGCAGTCTGCAGTCTGCAAATAATGTCAGACACCGTTCGTCAATCCCAAATGATGCCGTTGCTAAAACCAAACGTTAAAGTTTACGAACATTAGTGTTCACGTACCTGCGTGCAATGGCGTCGATGCACTTGACAAATATTGCGTCCACCTTGTTTCTATTTTAAAGACGAATAAAATAAACTTAAAATCAACGTTCAAGCCCCCAGGGGCTAGTGTACCCAGCTGCAAGCCGGTTGAGTCGTCTTTCCTCGCGCTGTCATGTTCCCGTTCCTCCTTTCACTTGCCTTACCTCATACATTCACATGTCATGGACTTGGTTGTGTTCAGGTAGATTTTAAAGTGTTCGGCCACGGGGAACCTACCCCCCATGGTAGCGTGGGTTGTTTGAAACCCTCCACTGAACGCGGGTGCTTTGTTTGGAACCCTCCACTGAACGTAGGTGCTTTTGTTTGAAACCCTCCACTGAACGCAGGTGTTCCCTGAAACGATCCGTAAGCCTTTGACCAGTTTCGCCAATGTGCTACTTGTAACAGCCCTGGCACGTAAAACATAGACTACACCAGCCACTGTACAGTTGGACCGTCCCTTTAGCCAATATCTCCGTTGGCGTTGGTGATCGTTGCCACCTTCCCGTGATGTGAGAACAGGGATATCCTCGTAGTGTTGTTACCAACAGCCAAAGACGAACCCAGGAGATCAGCCGCGAAAGAGAGCTCGACAATTCCGAAAGAGGGGACAGGGCCCGACGCTGCGAGAAAGAACCTCTGGTCCTCAGTTATTGCCTAAAGAACCAGGAAGTCATGAAAATTCTTCTCAAACTTCCGTATTCTGACCTATGACCCAACTACAAAGGAAATTTTCAACACCAAGCCTTTGTGCGTTTATGGGCGGGGTACAAGTCTCCGAGACATCCTGGTTCATAGCAGTCTCGCGCTGATCATACCCAAGCCACACCAGCGCGAACATTTCCTTGCTGTAAACACCTGTGCCGCACATGTGACTTCACGGGAAGGACGGCAACGATCACCAACGCCAACGGAGATGTTCGGCTGAAGTGACGGTTCGACTGTACAGCGGCTGTTGTAGTCTGTTATCACGTGCCAGCGCTGTTACAAGTTTTACATTGGCGAAACTGGTCGAAGGCTTGTGGATCGTTTTGGAGAACACCTGCGTTCAGTGGAGGGTTTCAAACAGAACCCCCGCTACCACGGGGGTGGGCTCCCCGTGGCCGAACACTTTAATCTACCTGAACACAATTAAGTCCATGACAAGCGCGTGTCTGTGGTAAGGCAAGAGAAAGGCGGAACGGCAGCACGACAGCGCGAGGAAAGACGACTCATTTTCTAGCTGGGTGCATTAGCCCCCGGGTTTATTTTATTCGTCCTTAAAATAGAGACAAGGTGCGCGGGCAAAATTTGTTAAGTGTATCAACGCCATTGCACGGGCGTGTTCGTAAACTTTAACATTTGGTTTTATCAACGGCATCATTTGTGACGGACGAAGGGGTTATTCCCGAAACGTCTCGTTTCCTTTTACAATGGGAACAAGAGCACCTTAACAAAAACACTTTTTTCATACAGTAATTCCAAGTGCTTTATTTATCCTTAAACATATCTAGAAACACCGTAACTGACAGTTCGCTATATCGTTCAACAGAGCGAGTTACAGAAAAAAGACGAACGGATTGCAGTATTGGAAGAAGCCCTCACTGAAAGCGTATCCATCGCCGCTGAAAGGGAAGAACTACTGGCTCAGCAGGCTCAGAACGCCGAGACAGCGGCACATCGTGTGGAGGACATGGAGTCCGAAATTGAAAGAGTACGCATAGAGACCGCTGTCACTAATACCAAAAATGCTTCCTTGGTCCTCGCTTTGAACGAAAATGATATTATTATGTCGTACTACAAGTCTGAAAGACACGGAATGATAGAGCAGTTACTAGAAATGAGGTAATGATTATTGTTATTTATTTAAGTGAAGGTGCGGTGGCCTCATGTTTAGCGCGCTCGCCTTGGGATCGAGCGGCCCTGGTTCGAGCTCTGGCTGGTATTGTTCTTGGGCAAGACACTTTACTCTCACAGTGCCTTTCTCCACCCAGATGTATAAATGAGTACCGACGAATTGAATACTGGGTGTTTCTCAGTGTTTCTCTCCCCGCAGGTGTACAAATACGTACTGGCGAATTTAATGCTGGGGGTAACCCTGCGATGGACTAGCATCCCATCCAGGGGGGAGTAGAAATACTCCTAGTCGCTTCAGGCTATGGTAAGCGGAGATAGCGCCGGCCTGATGGGCTACTTTGCTCGTACGTAGACATTACCATATTTACTTTACATTGCTACCTCTGTTTGGGCTGAATATTAAACACTTATTTTGAATTGTGTTTCAGGCAAAATGCGTTACTTGCCACCATCTCAGAGAAGGACGCTAACATCGCTCTTCTAGAGTTATCGCCTACAGCCGGTAGTGACGCTGAAGTGAGAAAGTTCAAAGCTGAGAAGGACAAGCTGGTTAACGAGCTCAAAGAACAGGTGATTTAAGTACAACATTAGAACATCAGAGGCGGATTATGGGGAAATTTAAAGCTTAAACCAAGTTGTTGTTTAAATTTCTTACAGACGCAGAAGCGAATGACGTTGCTGTCGAACGAAGAAAATAAAGAAATTTCTCTCTCATCGGAACTTTCGCAAGCTTCAACAGAAAAGGTAAGTGGTATAACCGACGGCGCGCTTGGAGAAGTATGTAAATGTTTTCGTGGTTGTGGCTGTTACTGTAGAGGATACTTGAATATCTTGGTAAGAAATTGTTTCCGGCCCAACTAATGGCTTTTGAGTCTAGACGGAGCATTTGTGATAAAACTCATATTGTTAATTATGTTTGTTAAACCTTCATGCAAGGTCAACAATGGCGTCAACGCTCTCCTAAATGAACATGTAGTTGTTGGCCATGTGCCTTTTTTTTATCCTTGCAAGTACACGCTAAATGGGTTTTGTGGCCGCAAGATGCGAGTGTCTTTGATCATGTGACCTCAGTGTGCCTCTAAGTTGTGCAGGAAGGTAAAATATTGTTCTTTCTGCGACAATTTTCCCTGGCATTTGCTACGATGTTTGAGAGCAAGATTATAGTGACCAAAGTTGCGTTTTCTGGTTCTCACAGTTAAGGAAATTGCGTTCTGAAAACAGCAGAGAGAGCAGGAGGCAGAGAGGGGTCTTTTTACCATTCCGCTGTGGTAGACTTTGTATGGAGTTATCTCTTTAATTCGAGTGTGATGGTTTTGTTTTGTGGCATTTGCTAATGGCCATCTGGTGACCTTCGTGGTCATAAGACAGGAGCGGCATGCTTTCAAAGAATATATATTACTTCTATAATCACCCCCTTTGTGATTAATAGGAAAGCCATTAGCTCTTTAACGCAATTCATCTCGTAACAAATGGCTTTTCCGTTGTTTCGCTGTGCGTAAATTGATTACGCCTTGACCCTGTCTGGACTTGTTCTCTTTCGACTACCTGTTGGTTCCCCTGTCTTAAACTGGAGCTACAGGTGTAAACGTTTCTTGGGTAGAGAATGGCTTACGATGGTCATAGACGTGAAGTCACGGACAGAGTTTCCTTTATAAAGCAAAGGAGAAATGATGCGGTTTTGGTGCGCTCAGTTTGTCACGTTTAGGGGTCGTAATAAATACATGACGGCTTTTTATTTCCAATTAATCATCTCTGACCCTTGACCAATCAGAAGATCTGTTATAAATCCTGAGCAGTGTAATACAGAACAGCGGCCAATTCTCGAGGTTAATGCTTGCGCTTAGCCGCTTAACCTTGCTCTCCTTCTAGAGAAAAGATCACGCGATAATTAATCCCGCCAATTCTTTCTTACAACTGACCTCACTGAGGTTTTATAAACATAAATCGATGTCAAGATTATTGCGTATTTTTTAAAAGTACTTTTAAACCTGCGGACGTGCCAACTCGCCATCTTGTAGCTTATTCAAGGTTAAGTGCCTGAATGTAATAGCAGCGAGAAAGCATAAGAAGAGTCGTGTTTTTAGCAACTTTTTGTTCATTGTACTTTACGCAATTCTCAATACGAAAGCATCTTTTCATTAAAGACATCCATATGCCGCTTATATTTTTAAGCAGCACCTCTACCCTTACAACGATGTGTGTGGGAAAACTACGTG
The DNA here is from genome assembly GCA_022496165.2 of Catalaphyllia jardinei. Lineage (NCBI taxonomy): Eukaryota > Metazoa > Cnidaria > Anthozoa > Scleractinia > Caryophylliidae > Catalaphyllia > Catalaphyllia jardinei. The sequence goes on along the minus strand of CM042754.1, from coordinate 1,009,312 downwards.
TTTTGTAATCTGTGGCCCTCGAGAATTCATTTAGCACCTCTCGTATTGCAGGGATTTTCACAGAACTAATCTTGTCTGCCGAAAGATTCTTGTTACACGTTATGTTATGTTTGTAGTGTGAACATACTGGCATAGTGAACCATGTAGCACCATAACAGCACGAACATAACGACACAAGGAAGAAAAAAGGATCTTTTTCTTATGTCTTAAAAGTTGATGTTCACACAACCGACATAAGCCACTATGTTGTTATGTCACTTTGTCGCTTATACCATTGTCTCTTTTGTGAACTAGGCCCAACAGAATGCAGTCGCTTAAATGCCTTGTTTGCTCAACATTTTAACAGAAAACCTGCCCTTCTTATGTCGTGATGTCGCCAGTGTAAACTGTCCTGGATGGATGAGGTGCCTCAGTTGCATGTCAATTTCTGAATAACCCTATTAGCACTGTAATAAGTGCTACTGGCCCAATCAAACTGGGGCTTTCCACAGGTCAAGGATAAATTTTTTTTTTGTTCTTTCAAGAAGAACATATTTCGTTAACAAATGTTTGGAAATGTTTCGGTAATACTATAAAGTATGAAATTCCCTAGTTCTTCTACGGCTATCGTTGAGTCGTGGCCAAACACCCATGCGAGCACACGAACGTTGATAAAAATCACCTTCAGCTCGAGCGAAAATTGGCATTGACTGTTGAAGATTGACAGGAAGATTAGGAATAGGGGAGTAGAAAAGCGTCGATGGGAACGTACGAAAGTTTGAACTCGAGCGTAAACATATTTTCTTATCCAACATTCGGATTTAGGGAAAATAACTGAACTTCATTTGAAAGGAGCAATATGATGCATTTCCGCTGTTACATAATTTGTCTAATTTGACAATACATCAATAGATTACTTTAGATTTGGTTTATAGACATGAGCGGTATAAAATGGGCAGGAACCCACCGAGATTGTGAAGCGCAGTTTGTAGTAATAATATATCATTATTCTTCAGAACAGTCCCTTGTTTTGTAGAGAATAGAGTGTTTTTGTTTAATATTAAATGTCATTAATCAAAATCTTAACTACTAATCCTTCTTTTAACACGTTCTTTGTATCTGGAATGTTCATCTTCGTGCGAAGATTTTTGTAATCGTACTTGGTTTTCATTTATCTGTTGCTAAGCTAAACATATTTTTTTCGAATGGCACAAGAAATGTTTTTTTTTTCCTTCCTTTTGCAAAACAAGGGTGACTTGCACGCTAAGTAAGAATTAAATTTTATAATTCAAAGCTTGTTATATTTGTCGAACGTTGGAGAATCTACGTTTTTTGTTGTTGTTGTTGTTGTTGTTGTTGTTGGCCAAAGTGTCCTGTACATTGTATATCATCTCGGCGAGCACAAACAATTTTTCCATTTTTTCAAAAAAAATGTTAGCGAGCACAGATCAATAGACTTTTTAGCCTGGGCGGTTTCTTGCCCCATTTCAGACAATGTGATGATACTCTTAAGAATCCTTGCTTTCAAATTTTCAGATATTCGCTTGTATCTTAATGAATAATTCTCAGATGGATTAAAGAACAAATCTCCAGAGAATATCACGTGTTTTGTTATGGGAACACAGCCCGCCCAACGCTAAAGAGCTCTGTTGAGTTCTCTCCCAAGGCAAGTTTATTAAACAGAATAATCTGGGCGTCGATCGTCTTACGTTTTGTTTATAATCTGTCTCGTTTTGTCTTGGTTATAACATTTACAACATGCCTGAAAACGTTTTGTACCCCTTTTCTATAGACTAAACTCCTTGCTGGAGCAGAAAGATTGGATCTTTCGGATGGGGTGCAGCGTCACATGGTGTTATTTGGGAGTTTTCCGCATTAAAAGAAAAATTTTCAAGTTCGTCGTGCAACCGTGTTCTCCATCCTTAATCATCCCTGTTCCTTTAAGGTTTATTATTTCTTTAGTGTTTTTCTACCTTAGTCGACTATTATTTTCAGATTCCTTCAGTTTAATGGAAGTTTTGTATAAGGCTAGAATTTAGCTTAAAATGTCGTAAGCGAGCTCCTTTAAGGTGTGTTTAAGGCGTGTTTAAGGCGAGTATTGACGGAATCAAGAACAGAATAAGGGACTCTTTGTGAGAAGGGGATTTGTCGAGGATTTTACTTCGATTCAAAAAGATTTATCCTTTAAATAGCAAAGAAAGTTGAACACTGGATAGTCCTCGAGACATAGGTAATTGGCATAAAGGAAGATTGAGGCGGATGTATCAAGTTCTCAGGTTTGAGCCCACAGAAATCACGAAAAACTCACGCTTGATTAAAAGTAATTCATGACTGTTCCTCGGGCATCTACGGGTATTGTTGTAGGTGGATCCCATGATTGTTTTAATGTGTCAAGTATTTTAACGCTCTTTTTTACGTGATGTCAACTACAAAATCTCCTCACTTTTCTCCCTGATTTCTTGCCGGCGCCGTTGGGAGAATCTGAGTGTCTTGTAAGGCTATTTGCCTTTGGAGATTGTTTGAAGAGCGATTTTGACTCCATTGGGGTACGTCTGACATTTAACATCAACGGCGCGGTTCTTTTGGAAAATCAAGTCGATCAGATGAAATTTTTGTTGGAGCAGATCTAGTCGTAGTGTATTATTCGGTCTTTGAATTTGCCCGAACGGCTCATTTTCAAGGACCTGCGATTATTGTTCACTCTAGCGTCGATTTTAACCTCTTCTTACAAAGCTGGTGACAATTCAAATCAGAGTTATTGTAGAGTATTTTCATGTATTTATGCTTATCATGTTGTAATCATTTATCGTCAAGCTACTCAACAGCACGTTTATGTAGTGCTTATTATAGTGTAGTTATAGGTCTGTAGATGAGCTCCTAATTTGGGATGTTATGCCGCATAAGGCGGTTTTTACTACAAGTCCTAGTGTGTGCCCATTAAAATGAAAGCTTTTGAGCAGTACTTTCATGTGGTCATGTGGTACTGTTTATTATACTGTACAAGGTGGTTCTAACTTTTAAGTCTGTGAATGAATCCCTACTACGTGACCATTTAAACGAAAGCTATTGAGCAGCACTTTCATGTGATACTGTTTATTATGCTGTACAAGGTGGTTCTAACTTTCAAGTCTGTGGATGAAAGCCTAGTGTGTGACCATTGATATAAAAGCCATTTAGCAGTACTTTCACGTGGTGCTGTTTATTGTGCTGTACAAGGAGGTTCTAACTTTTAAGCCTATGGATGAAACCCAAGTGTGTGACCATTCAAATGAAAGCTACTTAACAGTACGTTGGACTTTGGCTGAGCGCCTAACCGTTTCTCTACTTGTTTCCTTGAAGATAGTGGAAGCTGTGACGCTAATCGAGGACAGCATGGATAAGCTTCAACAATACGGAGAAGAACTGGCGGAGACCTGTGAGAAACACTTCCCTGATTTAAAGAGAAGGGTTCCCAAGTTTAAAAGACGAGAAAGCAATAGCGTGGAGAAGTTAAAGAATTCCAGTCAAAAACAGGTGAGATTTGTCCAGTGATTGAGAAGAGTGTTGAGGTGTTTTACAATCGAAATTGTTTCACGAGCAAACTGTTGGTACAGGTATTTCACAGAAATCCATCCAAAGTGTAATCCAAACTTATCCTCCGCCTGAGCTTAAAAATGTAAAATTTTGGTTCTGTGTAGGTATATTTCACGGCACGTGGAAGTTATTGTAATTTTTCAGATTGTTTATGGTGCGTTTTCGACGTGGTCACTTACTTATGCATGCTTTGCGGACCTTTTTTTTAAAATCTGTGGAGTTGTCCGAGTTTAAACCGTGACGTGCAAATTGACGAATTTTCAAATGCAGCACCTTTACGTCATGTTAACTATTGAACTATTCTCTGCCTATCAAGCTAATTTTCGTTTTCGACTACGTCTTTTTTGTAACTTAAGTATGTGTGTTTTTGACGTTAGTTAAGGACAAGCATCCCATAAAGTTAACTGCATTTTACTTTGCTTTAATTTGCACGTCACGATTTAAACTCGGAAATCGTAAGCATCGCTTGCAGCAGAGTGGAGGGCAGGGGTAACTTGCGTGTTAGTGGGATCGTAGTTTTAACGTTTCTGCAGCCCGTTCATAAATTGGGAGCTTGAACAGCAACGCCGGTGGCGCCGAGACCACCTTCTCAAAAATGACTGCATATTTTATCAGTGAAATTCGCGATTGTCTACATCTGTTCAGTAACCGAGGGGCCCTAGAAACGTGCGCAGTCTAAATATTTAATGAGAGCCATCAATTCCAAATGGAAAGACGAAAAATTAGCCGTAGTCGATTGCGTTGATCATTTCACGTTGTTGTTTTGCAGAGGACGGCAAAGAAATGTACGAAGATTTATAACGCACGTGCAAAGCTATTGTTTTGCTCATTAAACGTTTTGTTTGGTGACATTCTCGTTGCCATTGTCGTCGTGGTTTGCATAATTTCCCTAATTAGTTCGCACTCAGATTATGCAACTCAGTTTTTTCGCTTAAAAAGCCAGGGCACTTGTTTGATTAAGCTGTGAAAGCCACATTACATGAAAAACAATGGTAGCAACCCTCATTGACAGTTTTAACGTAGCTGACAATACAAAGAAAAGTTTACAGACAAAGTTTCTTGGGCCACTAAGCTGTCTTTCACAGGGTCAGATAAGAAGTTATTACAGCTGGCAACAAACTCGTTAAACCCGAAAAATAGAAGAATCGAATTGCAAGAGTACACGAGTAAAACCTTTTATACCATGCCATGGAAAAAACAGCCAATCAGAATACAGGAAAGCCGTTATATTCGGCGGTATTACATCGGACCTTGACATGCGCCACGTGTCTGTCGTAGTGATTGTGTTGGCTAACGATTTTCTCTGTCATGGTATAAAACAGTTATACGACGTTCCCTCGTGGTATACCATGAAATACCCCACGTGACACTTGTATTTTCTTGGAGTACACGTGAGCCCTTGGCGAGTGTGAACACTAAGAAAATACAAACAACGAGTGGAATAATCCATAGTATACCACGAGAGAACGTTGCATAACTATTATGTAACAAGAAAAAAAAAACAGGCCTTCTGGATTCTCTTGCTATTGTCATTTAGTGAACACATAACGTGTTTGACGTCATGTGTGGACATGATTCACAAACAACAAAACTCTCATTGTCCAAACGTGTAGAGGCACGCTTTACCTTAGATACCTTATGTAACAAATTTCTTGCTGTCTTTGGACACCTCAATCAATGCCTTTGGAAAGTAATGAAGAGTCTTGTGTCGACTGACTGTTTTTTGTTTCATGAGGCCGGAAGGGCTCGGATAGAAGGACATGAGGATCGGATGTAAAGGCGAATTGTTATCTTTTCGTACATTGCGTCGACAAAATCAGTAGTACCTTTTCTTTTTGTGAATTCCGGAATCGGCCTAGCTGTTCTTAAAACCTTTCTGTTTTCCTGAGCTCAGTGATGTTCTACATGATTCTCGGCTTTTGTGGGGTTCTTTTTTTAGCTTCATTATCTCACGTACGCATATGCTGCTATAATCCTAGCCATTTACAGCTCCTTAACCCCATCCGCGATAAACCACACCTATGATAGCTTGTACCTTTGATATAGCGGTGAATTTTAGCTGCCCCCGTGCGCATGGCATAGTGAGGTAAAACGACTTATTTGTTAGTGGTAGGACTTTAACACTGGGTTCTATTTGTTCTGTTGCAGTTGTTGTCCACCTTACAGACTTTAGAAAGCGACATTCAAGTGTTACAAGAAAGTGTTCACAAGCTCTTAGAGCTGATCGAGGATTTCAGCTGTACGTGACCTCTACGCGTAATCGTCTTAGCCTTGACTTGAGGGAACATACTTCTGCTACTTGCTGTTAAACTCACCTCCCTAGATGAACACAACTTCAACTTGACCACTGTTAACAGATAACTTGTTTTTTGTCTTTTGTAGGACAGCTTAGGCCTTTTTGTAGCTGTTTCCTTTCAAGAAGGGTCCCCTTACTTCCCCGTGGTATAAAGACCAAGGGGTTATTTTTTTATTCTTGTCTAATCCCCTGGAAAGTATTGCCAGCGAAAAGAATCACTTGCGACCAAAACCTATGATTATGAAAACTCTGGGAGATAAAGCCTTTGAAAAATATCCCCCATGAAGAAATATTATTACGCGCGGATATATAGATCTGCCGGACTAACCTACCCCTCTTCCCTAATTAACTTAAACCTGCGTTTAGTTCTAGTATGACAATGGATGAATTTCACTAAACCTTTTATTATTAGTAGAAATAAACATAAAGAGGTAGTTCGTGGAAAAAAAGCGAGAAATGTTTCCGAACGCCGCTCTCTGATTGGTTGAACTAACTGGACAAAAAACTTTTAAGGGTTTTAAGAAATTTCTCGGAAACAAAAGACAGGGGGATCTTTTTTCGTGCTCTGAATCACAACTCTGCTGTCTGTTCTTATTTTATCCACTAGTCATGTCTTTTTAATCTTGGTCTAGACAATTCCATTTTAGGACCACAGCAAGTATTAACTTCAGTGAGCTTAAGCACCCTTTTCATTAAACCGGACGGACCTGAAAAGCTTTCAAAGAACCTCATTAGTTTATATGATTTGATAACAAGGTTTGCAACAACTAGAAGTATTGGCTAAGTGTTCGCGCGCTTTCATCTTTAAAAGAAATTAATTTGCGAACTGAAAAGAATTTGTTTGTGAAACTTCCAACTAAGTACAGAACAAATTTAAGCCAGAGTTAGTCGTCTTCTGGACCAAAATTTTCGAAACAGCGCCATCGGGTGCTGTTTTGCTTGTAACGTGAAACTTCTGTTGTTCTCAAGGCCGAAGTCCTTTGCGTTTTTGCTGTGTTCATAAAAACAGTTATGTAACACGCAGATACCTTTCCGTCACTAATATGCGGCTAATTTGATTATTTTCCAAATTCTTAACGGATTGCACGGGATCAGAATTAACTCGGCCAAGTGTTTTCGCTTGCATTCATGTCCGCCTTCCTATAATAAGTAGCCAGGATTCGCGCGAAAAATTTTCTTTTAAAGGAATGTTCTCTTGGCATCAACCAATCAAAGTGCAGTGTCGTCAGCTTGTCAACCCAGCTTATCCTGTTTGGGTTGGCTCGCGATGTTTAACTACTCCTAGAATTTTCACGTCAAGGCTTGACGTCAAATGCAAGTGTCAGCTGTGAGTGATACGTAGGTGGACGATTATTAGCGCTCCAATTCGGTATAGCTGAAGAGAAAACAAACAACCAAAGCTTTAAAAACTTATTCTAGAATCAAAGTACAATATAATATATTTTGTAATATAAATATTTCTAAAATTAGTATTTTGCAAACTGTTATGAGTGGAGAGTTTCAGTCATTACCAAGTAATGGAATAGTAGAACTGTGTTTTGTGTGTAGAGAGTAGGAACGAGTCTTTTACAAGAGGGGTATTTTAGACGTTTTTTTAAAACTGACAGTTCTTGGGAATTAATAAATATAATAAAGATTAACCGTTTAATTTTAGCCTTTTGGGATATGTCATTCGATAGCGGTGTCGGATGCCTTGAGTTAATGAAGTTAAATTAAGTTTCCCTAGTCTAAGACAATCGCGGGCGGTTCGCTCCAACAAAATTATCTTTGGGATTGTTAATGTTAATTACTTATGATCCTTAGGTAGGTCCTTTGATCAAACCTGACCGTTTCTTTTGTTATAAATGAGTTTTACAAGGTTAAAACAACACAAGCCACCCATCTCGACTGAAACTCGGTTTTATCTCGTCTGTTAAGATCTCAATTACTTAGGGAGGAAAATTGAGAAGCTTCGACTAAAAGAGATTAATCCTCTATATTCGAGCGATTAACAGAAAGCAGGCACCATTGTGATGAAATAAGTTTTCTTTGCGTTCACTCGACCCAGTGCGGTGGTTGTATTACAACTTGTGAGTGGAGAAAGCTCGCGGTCCACGAATAAGTGATTAGAGAAACACTGACTGGATTTCACTGTAGGTGTTCAAAATGGAACATGGGTAAGAATGTATTAGTTTTATAACTAATTGCTCTGCAAACAGAGCGTTGTTTATCGCTTGCGTTCGTGGCATAGTTTCATCGCCAGCTCCGCTGCTTTCGATTACAGTAATTGGCCTCGTTGCATAACCAGTGTCAGCTGTGTGGGAGAGATACCAATTTTGTCATGAAAGACCCGACCCAATCCATACTGAATGAGAGGTTTCTTACGCGCGTGTACACGACAAAACTGCGAGTTCGGTTTTAGCGTGCTCATTTGTTTTCGTTGTTGAGAAAATGCATCATTGAAAATCCCTTAGTGATATGCCGGGGTATACTCTTGCTTCAACGAGTCTACTACAGAAGTCTCCGTAAGTAAGTAAAAATAGGAGAGCTTCGTAACCCTGTAACACATACCCGCTGATTATGGGCTCAACTCGGATCTGGTCCGAGTGCTAAAGTCTTTGCATACAGCATTTCAAATTGTATACGCAATACTCACGCAATACAGCAAGGGCAAGGTTCACCCTAAATTCTGTTTACACAATCGTGCTTCAACCAATTCCACGATAAGCTGTAACTGCTTTAATTTTAAACGTGAACTTTCGAAGAAGACATTTTGACATTGCGTAACGACTTGTCGCTAGCTGGTTGCTGCATGGTGTGTTGTACCGTTGTTACAGATTTAATTTCGTCAACGTGAAATCCTTGTTCTGAACTTTCTACTGAAGCTTTTCATGGGAGCTTGTCACGTAGAAAGAGACAACTTTCTTTGGAATGCCGAGAAATGCTTCTTCCAACCTAATCGGATAGTTGTGAGATGTTTTGGTAGGCGTTAGTTGTTTTCCAGAAGGTACTAGTTTATACCATATCAGCTCTCAACGACTGTTGTCGTTTCTGGTAAAAAAAATCCCAGCTAAAGATTGCCGGCTGATCAAACTTAAAATCCCGCAGTCGACTGCAAATCACTTAGAGTGTATAGACTGAGTCTCGACGCAAGGAATGAAGGCATTTACCAAATGTTTATGCGGTGTAATCCTCTTTCTTTGAATAACAGTTTGTTTTCGCTGTTGTCTTAAAGGACTAGACTTGAACCGCAATACTGGCGCAATGCTAGCAATGTTTACAGTGCGTGGAAACTAGGTCTAAATATAGACGGTCCTGTTGAATCTCTCCTTAGTCTGTTGACTGGTCTACAACGAGCTGGAAAAAAAATAAAGAGCACAAAGTTGAAAGCAAAAAAAGTTTGGGATTGGAGTCATTTTAGCCATGGTTATTTTGTAAAATAATCGAAAGGCAAGTAGCTTGTGGGCAGTCAGTTGTCTCACTTTGAATAGCCAGAAAAGCTTATAACACTCGAAGAGCTAATTATTTAATTGTCCGGCCATATAAATAAAAACAAATTAAAATTAAGAAAAAATATAAAGTCTGGGACTGACGCCATGACGGTTTCAAATGGGAATAAGCGGGGAATATCGACGTCACTCGATGGCAAATTACCACAGTTTTTATCAGGAGCTTGAACGGATAAAGATTTCATTGCCCTGTTGAGGTACATGACTTTCTGAGAGACGATGAATGAACTGTCGTTGGCAGTCGGACAAAATTGAGGTCGCGCCTTTTAAGGTACGCTATTTGTAACCCACCCGGGGTTCATTTCATGTAAAGGTCTTAAGTGATTCTATGTCCACTTCGAAGGCATTATTGGTGGCTCGTGAAATTTAATTTGGCATTTTTGACAGAAGAATTATATGGTGCCCTATTTCTAAATTAGAAGCAACTGAATAGTTTTAGAACTGACTTCTTTTGAGCGTTAGAATCTGTCGTGATCACAAGTTGTTGTCGGGTACTCTAAATTATCAACGGTGATCCCCATTGCTTTCAGCTGGTGTGGAAGTTCATTCATTAAAGTGTATCAGCGTGTTCTTCCGGCAAACAGTCTTCACTTGATAGCGTGCTGAATGACTTAGAACGGAAACCCTTAAATAGGTCGCCGGTTTGCGTTCATAAAAAGTATGTGGTTTGACAAATCATGACGAGACTAGTCTGCTACGAGGAATTTCTTTTCTATGTTTTTCAATGTTACAAATTTGATTATTTCGCAAACGTAACGCGAATAAACCCATACTACTGGTACGAAAAATAATAAACAAATCCTGGACGCATCACGCCTAATTTTACGTCGAAAGTATAAAAAGAATCTGGCATTTTTGAAATTTAAACTATCCTAGCGGACATATAAAATGTCAAAACTCTTGCGCGGAAATTTCAGCTTTTTTCGTCTTGTTTGTCCGACCCCCAGCTACGATCAGTCAGGGAAGAAATCGGTCTCTAAACTGTCCAGATTGGCTAATTGTGCTAATTTCGGTTTCTCTGATCATTCCTTAGCTCACACACGAATTTCAATCTCGTTTATTGAACGATATCAATAGGATTCCAATTTATCTCAGATTGGCATCATCTTAAGCAGCTGAAAAAGTTAACGGGTGTTGTCGCGGAATTGATAAAATGTAATAAAATGAGTTGATTAAAAATGCTTCAAATCAATGACCGTTTATTGGGCTATAAAATTCCAACTGTGCCCTAATTCAACAAGGAAATCTTTTATATGTTCTTACCACAAAATATGATGTGGTCTTCCCACGACTTCCGCCCTTGTAGGTCAAATATTTTGTCTCAGCCACGCATAGTTGTCAATTAATAGCGGGATTAACACCCACTGCAAATCTTGTGGGAAGGCATTTGCAGTTGGGTTAATAGTATCCAGGAACACGTGCTGCGTTCCTTGCAAGACAGTGCTGCTGTCAATCTGCACCCAACTGTATGGATGGTTGCCGGTGAATTGCAAAGGTAAACTTAACTTGAAGGTCCTAAAATTCAAGCTACCTAACAGGTCTTATAGTCAGGCATGCACTGTAATGTTTTATCCTTTTACCATTTACCAGGACCGTTTCTCGAAAAACTCGAGAATCTTTCGGGCCTGGAAAGCCATTTTTAGTTAATGTGCATCTAAAAACAGAAACGTGTATACAGCTGAAACTTCTTGTATGAGGAGAATCTCGATCTGTTCATATTAAGAATATGTGAATAAACAGCTCTGTGACATTTTCAGTGCTATGGCTTTCCGGGGACGAAATGTTTCCGGGACCTAGGGGGCTCATGACCGTTGCCAAATTCACAATTAGCCCGAAGACAGAAGCCACGTGTACTATTCTGATCTCCTGTGATATCATGTCACTGACCCAGTACATGATTGCCACGATATCATGCTCACTTGCCCGACTTTCGGCACGGTAACACCTACAGGTACCTTTTTGGTACGATTCATAGGCATATCAAGCCCTTAGGTCTCGCCATCAGGGGCATTTTGGCTGGACTACGTCTCGCCAAAACACGAAACATGGCTCGACCAAGCTGATAAGACGCCGAAGCGCACCAAAAAGATAGGATTATGTATAATAATGAATATGTGAGTTCATATGTTCATGAGTCAATAGAAAATTATGTAATGAGATAAATTCATCGCGAAATGAGAAAAAATGGCCTTGCACATGCTGCCAGGTCTATCTACTGTTTCATTAATTGAGAAGTGCGGTAAACAGCTGCTTCGAGAAAAGTAGTCTCAGCAAGGCGTCAGGGAAGGCATCAGTCATAGTGTCGATGCCAGAATATATTATGGAAATTGGCTATGGTAGTTTACTTTTGTTTAATCGAAGCTCATGGTAGGAAGGAGAAATTTAGCGCTTTTGCTGCTAGTTGATCATCCGAGGGAAGGAGAGGGCCGTACTACCTTAAATTTCGGGTAGGTATGTGCCGCGAAGGGTCGTAAAACCCATCTCTGTTTTAGGGAGAAGCAATTGAAATTTAATTCCCAAGCTAGAAAACTAACACCCTATTGAAGGGAAAAACAGAAACTAAGAATGAAGTGAACGTAACATTGTAACGTTGGAAGTTAACTGAAAGGTTTTTTTTACAGAACATTTCTTTTTCGTTTAGCATAGCATACCCTATCAAAGTATTACACAATGTCAACAGGAGCAAAAATGGTATACCTTTTTAAGGATCGCGAAACTCAAAATCCCTACCTTGTCCCATCCCGCCGGACATCCCTATATAGCCCATATATGGGAGTGCCCTACCACTTCCCCGTGGCTATTTGAGGAGTCTTGCATCTTTCGTAAGTTGATCAAGCTCATTATTGCCATTTCCGATCGCTGTTGCTGACTTTTTCAAGGATCAAACTTATTTTAGTATGGTTTTTATTGCTGAAGTTCCTCTTTCTCGATTACACGTTTTCGGGTAGAAAGTTTCTCAGTCCCAGGGCCCTCTCTTTCTTACAGAAGTAAAGAACTTTGGAACTAAGAATGAGCAAAGGACGTTCTTTGTCAGTGTAAATGAAAAGTAAATTAAAGTAAATTTTAGTAAGATATATTCCTCTTGCTACTGGAAATAAATCAATCAGGGAAATCATTTAAGGCGAAAGCCATGGCCCCTAAAAGAGACGCGAAACAGATAATATGAATAATGCTTCAAATCATTCGGATTCAAATACTTAGAAATCCATCTTGTTTGAGTTACTTTGTTCAAGTCCAAAGTTATCTTTAAACTAAAGAAAATATGAAAATAGTATTTTACTGAGTCTAGAAAACGCCTGAGAGTTAATAGCAAACCATAAAGGAACAAGGATGGTTAAGGATGGAGATCATTGACACAGATTACAAACGACGAAAGTTGACAAATTTAGGCTAACTTTTGAAGATGCGCGAACCGTGACGTAAGACTCTTTAAAAATAAGCTTGCCGTTTGTAGTAATAAGCTCCTTAAGAAGGGCTGCACTTTGAAAATTAGTATGAACTTGATATTGAATTCAGCGTAAAGCCTGATAAGCCCGTTACTGGACATTTTTCCAAGACGCGCATTAAAGGACACAGGCGCCAGGCAGATTTGGAACCGCGCTGACCTGGACACTAGTTTTCTCACTTCGAAAAGAGTTCACTCCAACCTGAAGTAAAAGCAAATCTAGAACTCCGTTTCAATATTCGCAATATTTCGCTTGATTTTCATTCGTTTATTGAAAAACCTGAAAAAGACACTGGAGCCCTTCAGAAACTCGTTCTCAGGGTCCTTGTGAAAGAGGTTAAATTTTTAGGTGCCAACAGATGTTTGCAGTATTGCTCCTTTGTTTTCATGAGAATTAATAAAGGTTTTTAATGCACGTAGACTAGTGCAAGTATTGTCATGGAAGCGGAGTTGCGCACAGTTAACTATAGGCAACTTAAGATTTCACTTTCGTCTGAAGAGCGCATTTATCATCATGATCCAAGAATCAACGCCTGGACGCGTACTTACTTTATCATTAATTTACTCAAAGACTCAAAGAAACTGAAAGTACAGCTTTATACATTCAATATTCCCGTCTTGTTTTTCGACACAACAATTAGGTGTAAAACAAGTTTCCTGTGCCGCACAAAAAATTTCTGGTTTACAAAATTCTAAAAAAAGGTGATATTAATCTTTTAAACTTAAGTCTTGAAAAAGCGATTAAGAAAAATTATGATTAGCCTCTGCATTGTCGGTAAAGAGTCTTTAATCTTATAATAATTTATTTGTGTTTATCTACAACAAGATCTAAAGTAAGATTAAAAAGACCTTTTCGTGAAGTAAAGATCCAATATTTGATATAATTCCCCCGAGGGTCTTCTTTGCATTGTATTTGTTTTTGACTTTGTCACCCTTGTATCGTTGTTTTACTCCTCTGGGACAGAAGTTTAAAAACAAACTAAAATTGAAGACTGTAGTCAGTGATAAAAGGAGACCGTTGATTTGCCGGGAATAATTTCCTCTCGTAGTTATCTTGCAGTTCGTTCCAATTTTCCACTTTCCACTAAAGCTCGTCTACTCCCTCGTGAAAACTTACAGACAGATGTTAATTCGTACTTCTTAATAAAACGCAAGATAACTAAGTCTATTTTCAGTCATCTGTTAAAATCGAGGAAGATTTTAATTGCACTCAACAAAATGGCCTTTTACCGAACAATAAAAATGATTGTAAATGTCAATAATGGCAGATAACTCTATTTGAAAAAGGCTGAAAAATGGTGGACTATACAGTCGAAAACAAAGCATTAATCCTTAATTCAAAAGCGTTTTCCTTAAGGGTTTAAAATAACGACAACACTATGTCACGATTAGCTTACTCTTGCAGTTCTACGATGACTTTTTATCGCATCATTTGTTAAAAGAAAATGACTTAGTGTTGTCCTAACGAAGTGACCATTTAGCCACGATGACGATGGCTTTGTTTTTCGCTTTCGCTTTAGTAAACTGGCCTCTAACTTCATCAAAACATTTTGTATTGAATTAGTATGTTATGGCAGCATTTTAATGCAATATATTTTTTCTAGTTCCTTTTGTTTCATATCGCCCCATTAGTGGAATTTAACGGACTGAAAATTTCGACTTAAATTCACCCTGCAGCTTTTGTATCTGAAGATCTAGATCTTCAATTGTGTCGCAGGATCAAATAGTCAGTGTCCGGTGTCAATTCACCAACATATCTAATGTATCACATTTGTCTGCTTTCTATTCTTATAACTGTATTTTTTTTTCAAATTAAACAGACAAATGCCACGAATTCCTTAGCTGCAAAATAAGTCTTTCTGTCTGTGTATTACAAACAGGCTCGCCAGCTAAACTTATTTAGTAGAGTCAGTTATCTAATCAGTTTGTAAAAATAAGCGTCTAATCCGGGGGAAATAGAAGATAAACTCCACTGCATTTGAAAGGTAAGGGTTTCGCCATTTATATTGCTTAAGAAAAGGTATCTCATCTCAAAAAAAATCGAGAATGCAAGAATTAAATGTAGTTATGTCACGGCTCGTGCATCTTGAAAAGTTGAGCCTAAATTTTTCAAGTTTGTTGTTTGTAATTCGTGTTTATCTTCCATAAAAGAGATCATGTGACAAGTGACAATACAGTAATAGTAGCTCAGTGATCTCGGTCGATTTATAGAAACCTTAATGCAACCAGCGATAAACCAGTCGGCTTCCATCAAGGTGAAGAAGTGATACTGCTCGTCGCTAAACGAAGGAGATTTCTTTTTTTTTCTGATCCTCAGCTGCGGGTGAATGGGACTTCGCCCATACCTTATGATGCCACAAAATGTAC
Organism: Catalaphyllia jardinei; assembly: GCA_022496165.2. Taxonomy (NCBI): domain Eukaryota; kingdom Metazoa; phylum Cnidaria; class Anthozoa; order Scleractinia; family Caryophylliidae; genus Catalaphyllia; species Catalaphyllia jardinei. The sequence continues at coordinate 994,164 of CM042754.1, read as the reverse complement.
AGATTTTAATTCAGAACATTGCGAGACTCGGGAAAGATTTCAATTCCTGTGTATACGTGGTGAGATCGGGTCAAACTGTTTTATAAACATTGGGTACATTTCTATCTGCGTTTAGTTATCAGCGTGCGTGGCTTGTACTTGATGATCTTGAAGCAATACAGCAGACCAAACTAAAACCTTTGAATCAGTCACCAGGGACACAATTTGGAAGGGGTAATTTTCAGTTAACCTACGAAAACAGCCGCCCTTCTTCGCTCCCGGCTGGCCCGAGTGGCGCTTCGCGTACCGGGTGAGAAGAGAAGAACGACGGCTGTTTTCGCAGGTTAAATTTACTCCATTCACACTTACGGTTTAGCCCAGCCATAGAAGAGCGCTGTTTTTGCTGCAGCATTGGATCATGCCTCGACAGTAACCCCCTCTCTTCCAGCACCCCTCTCCCATCCCTTTCCGGTATATACCCATAATGTTTAAGCTTTTGTAAACGGAAAACGTAACAATTGGGCGTGGTGGCCTCGTGGTTGTAGCACGCGGCTCTGGTTCGAGCGGCCCGGGTTCGCGCCCTAGAGGGGAGCATTGTGATGTGCTTTTGGACTAGAAAGTTTAATTTACTCTCACAGTACCAATCCCCCCACCCCCCAAATCCCCCCCTGTGATGACCTAGCTTAGCCAATCCAGGGGGAGTAGAAATTCTTCTAGTCACTTCATGCTCCAGAAACCGCAATAAGCGCCGTCCTGATGGGCTACTTGGCTCGTAGACCTCGTATGCATACTTTGTCATGACCTTTTTTCAGTTTAGACAGGGCTCCTGCAGATACTGCAGCAATCACGGGATCGGCCACCGAGTCGCATTAAAGTTAACAATGCGATGAAAATTCAGAACCTAATGTAATGTATATATGTATTCGACATATAGACTTTTCATCGCATTATTAGCTTTTTCTCAACTGCTTCTTCGCTGTTCCACTTTAATCAATAACTGGTGATAAACGGCGCACAAGAGGTCTTGGAAATGACAAGTGAAGCACCTTTTAATAACCACAAGAATGTCCATGTTTAGAACGCCTCGATAGACACGTTTTCAAACACTAACAAGCTGGCGCCACGTTCTTTTCGCGCCCTCTCATTACTGATTGCTCCCCGTTGTGTGGCGGTCGGCAAAACCGCTATTAAAACCTCATTATGTTCTACCAGGAGCCCCTTTCCTCAACCAATGAACAAATCAGTCATGTCATTTCACACATCATTGCACCAGGAGTCCGTTTATCTATTGCCAAAAAACAAAGATGAAAGTGAAACTAGCGCGAGCGTGTTACGCTGGAGTAGATTGGTCGGCTTCTTTGAGGCTGACCTCTGACATCAGGGAATTGAGCCAAGAAAGCCGACTACATCAGAAACATTAATAACCTCTTATAATAATATGTGTTAGAAGGACCATTCTTAAAAAGCAATGACAGCTGTTTAAGAGGCAGCAGATAGATTCAAATTCGGCCACTAAGGAGGTTATAGTGAATAACCAACGCGAAATATAACTAAACCACTCCAAGCTATTTGCAATAACAGCTGTGCCTATTCCCCAGTTTGATACGTTTTGTTTGCTCCTGATCCTCGCCAGGGTCAGTGAACTGGAAAACCAAACAAGACAAAACAAACTCCTTAACCTAATCCTATAATGATTTGACACTGTTTGTTTTATATACTCGTAAAGGCTGAGTACTTTAAAGTTGCAAATCTGTAAATGAAACCACTTTTTGTTCTAGATAAAGGGGCCATGACCATCCCGTGCACACAATACATGAAAACTTCCCAGGGTGTTATTTAAAACAGTTTTTATACTTCAATAATGTCCCACTGATCCTTTATTATTCAAAGAATCACAATGCTTGCTAGTACATTTTGTATCACCTAGGATTTTTTTTTTTTAAAAAACTAACATTTCTTGAACGGATGCTTTTCGGGAGGCAATACCATTTCAAAGCTCTTCTCGTTAATTTCTGTCTATGACGCACTAATTTATTCATATTACGATCGCAAGTATCAGTGCGGTTAATTTAAAATCGATATAAATATTTGCGCGTTAGTTAGACTGCGCCAATAATTTGTCATATGCCGGAGGCTATTCAATATAATTTACGTTCAATTAGAGCAAGGTTTTGAATTGAATCTTGTGCCGTGACGCTTAATAAATGCCAATTTCTTAATTCATAGACATCATCATCCACAGTCTTCTGAGAACAGCGAGTTCCAAACGGAATCAATTCCTCAAAACCCGACAAAGGTAGGTCACATAAAACTAATTCCCATAAAGTTTGTACTGGGGTGAAAGAGTTCGATCGGTAGGAGGCGTGTATTAACATCATTGTTGGACGGTTGGTATAGGAAATAAACAACCAGGTATGAATGCTGCATACGATTTACAAATTTGAGCCCGAGTTAGGTTGGCAAATGTGAGAAGCAGAACAAGGTGTGGATGATTCAAAGGCATTTTACAGTTGAAAACCTTGTTTAATAACACTATGAAGCAACAAACACACCTCTCGTGCTCGTCGAGAACATTGTTATGTAATTTTCGATTGCTCTCGAGATGACAACTAAGACGAAGAGGGACCTTTTGTACACATAACCTGTGGCAGTTAAAGTGACGGACTGTCTGAAATAGACCAATTATTGAGAGATTTTATCCATGACCAAAACTGTGCTGAAGGAAGCCACGCCATCTTGTCTAACTTTATCGTAGCTTTAGCATAGAAACGGTTCATCCTTGCGTTCTCAGCTGCTGAAAGTCGTGCGTTCGGTTGTTAAGTGGAGTTACAACGATTACCCTTTCTGCAATTAAAAAACTGCTACCACGAAGTGTTTTGGTCTCTCGATCGCGCGTACGTCTGTTTTGGGAATTGACCAGGCGGCCCTGACTGTGTCAGCTGTCATGAAGAAGTTCGCAGCAAATTCTTTCGGTTTACAAGAACTAAAAATAAAATTACTATCTCACAATTTGCGTTAATTAAAACAATTGCTATCATTATCTTTAAGTTTGTATTCCTATGAGTTCCTATCATAAAATTCGGTCTCTTTGCATTATCGATCGATACTCATGTCTACAAGATGGTAGGATTAGACGATCATGACAGACTGGTTTACTAACATTGGGAAACTTAGTCAGCACTGACCCTGGTATCTACTGACAAGCATTTTGCAAACTTTGCAACAGTGGACAAGGAGAAATCTTATTTTCAGATTTCTACAACACGTATTTCTGATTCCTTTTCCTGCAGGAGTCCAGCACCTGTTAACGGCCTTCTTTTGTCAACTAAATGCGTCACTGTTGATTAATCCCTAACGGAAAATTAGTAAGCGGCAAATGTTGAACAGAAGTGTAGTTACGCTACGAAATATCGCCTGCAGATCAGTGTTCTTTTGTGCAATGGCGATAAGGCCTTGTAAAATGTATTATCGTCCATTACTATGAATTTGAATAACCATGGCACAGAAAGTTAGCAGATCAACCAGAAGACACGGGTTCAAAGTCACTTCAGGAGTGTTGTACTTGAATAATTAATTCAGGTTGGTCGTTTGAATATTATTTTGATTAAACTAATGCACTTTTTTCGCGGATTATCTGATTCGTGATCACTTTGAAAGGATGTATTTACAGAACTTTGCTCATTTGACAACACTAAAATAGCGTTTTACTAAAAAAGGGCGGAATTATTAAATCATCAATAATGCTTAATTAAAATAGTTGATATTGATTCTTAGCTATATTCAGCAAGTTGTAGTTAAAATTTTGAGTAATTTACAAACAATGCCCAAACAAGAAATGATTAAATAAACCATCACAGCCCTAAAAGTGATTCAAGTCAAAACGATTTTTTTTTGTCGTTTAGTATTTGGTTGTCTCCTTGATAATCAGTTGCTCGGTCGCCATAAGTTGCGTTTTCCAATTTCTTCTGAAAAGAAGATTAGCTTATCATTATATTGCAGGCTTGGAAAGCTGTATTTTAGCGAAATAAACGACATTACTTTATCAAATGTAGATCAGTAAACTGAAGCCTTTCGTAAGTGTTTGTTTCGCATAATTGTCCTTCAAGGACATAACACTTTGTCCAGTGCTCGACAAAAATCAGGCAACGTGTAAAACGCACAGATGATCACTTAGATAACAAAAAAGGCTTAGTGAAAACATTAAATTCTCGCCTAATACCAATAATATGATTACAATATAATCGTTATATTACGTTACATGACTTCGTCAAGTCGGTAATTGCAATTTTGTATAGTCTTCATCTTAAATTTTTAAGCCAGATTAATTTAGTCATCATTATGTTAATGGACGTATTGGCTATTTCAACCAATTTCTTAGTTTGCAAGCCTTTATTATGTTTGCAAATCCTGATGCCTTTAGCTATACATTGAAATTTTTAGTAACTGTTTAGAGTTTCACTGATTTGTTTGAAGATACCGTTTTTCTCCAATTCATCACTAGGTGATTAGTTCATGCATTGAAATTTCATTTTAGTTAAATAATCTGTGGAAGGCCTTTAAGTTGAGAAATAGAAACTGCGGTATTCCAAAACATAAGCCGCGAGAAATGTTATATGGTTTCCCACCTCAAGTTGCTCAGTGACACAAACCTTGCGTGCGACATTGCTGGGATGTCGCGCTAAAAATAAGCGTTTGTTGGATTTCTACGCATGAGCAACCCACGGAAAATCTTGTTCCAAATCTAGCACATAGACACACCCCACATCACACTTTGTTTTCCATGATTTTTTTTTCTTTGAAGGAAAACAAGCGATTCTCTCCCTTCTACTTGACAGAAAGGTGAAGATAGATGGATTTGGTTACAAATACTTTGTTTTTGCTTGTTTTTGTTTAGTTATTGAACGTAACTTTTATCATTATATACAGCTTCGTTTGCAAACATATAGTTTACATTTTCTACAGTTTGCAGCTATTTCAGTTGCCTTTGATTTTGTACGCTATATTTAGTGATATTTATCGCAGACGTTGCCACTTGAATGAAGTCGATGATATATTGAGACTTCCAGGAAACCGGTCAACATTCTGAAGTCTCTAAGGTATTGGAATTACTCTTGAAAAATCCTCGAAAATTTCAGTTATGACCCTAAATCGACAAAATATCAAAAATAAACTTTCACAAGCGGTTATTGAAATAGAAAGCGTCAAGAGTTCATTTAACCTAAATTTCCTCGTGTAACGACATGCCCGGCAGGCGTAATATCCTCAATATCTATTTTATGTGAATTAAACTGAGCTAAACTAACTATGCTTGGCTTGTTCGTTTTAACCTTTTTCACAAAATGGACAATGTATTTGTCGCTTGTATTCAAGTTTGGATGGTTTACATAGATGGTTAGTAAACATTTTTTTCACAAAAATACTGCTGGTCGACTTTCCACTATGCTGGGGTAGGCCTATGCTGGGGTTTAAGTTAAGATGACATTAACGCATTACGTCACACTGCCGTAAACAATCCCATTTGGATGCTATGGGAACACTCCAAACTACTGTCAATAAAATATTGACCTGCAGTTTCTTGGAGCCCTGCACGTGTTTCCACCTAAACTCTATGGGAAATAAGGCTATATTTCCATTTCGAAAAAAGGATTATTATCACAAAAAGGCAAATATAAAACTAATACCGCCCTTTTTTATTTCTGCCAAATAGAAGTCGCATAGTTGGCATTTTGATGTATAGTCTTTTACGTATTTTCAAATATGTTTCTGTGCTAAACATATGTTTAGCTGCAAATACAAGGCTGGTTATCAAACACTTCTGTGGTGAGATATACTTTTAGCGGTTTTGAAACTTTCATTTCTCTGGCACGATTCACGTACCTGCTCACTGATTTCAGCTATTGCGAAAAAAAAACATCAGTCAAAGCTAAGCTGTTGTTTAACTCAGATTTCCGGCAAAATGTCATTTTTCAAATTTACCTACGTTTACTTTCTACACGAACTTAACCCCTCGAGTTTTTGGATCAAGATAATCAATTTTGGTTTTACTCAACTTCTGAGACGTGGAGTTTTAGCGGCTACGTAAAGTCAGTGTTTTTTAATTCTTTTTATTTGATTGGAAAGGTTGAGCTAAATTTTAAATGTATAGTAGGCGGAATGGTTGTCCCTCTCATAAAAATAAATGTGAGATGATTTAAAAGCTCTGCTGTGCTGTGGTATTTAAGCAATGCTGTACATTTACAAAATAGCTTCAAGCTTTGTGCTGAAGGTTATTGGAAAAGATTTAATTACAGCCACTCCCTGGGTTCAAACCACAGTATTTCGCCCTCAAAACCTAAGCATTAAAGCAGAAATTTGATCTGAGATTTCGGGGGAGTGAATTTTTGACCTAAAGGGGTGTTTGTAGAGAAAAACTTTTAAAAAACCACTAATGCACTGTTGATTCATGACATAGCAGAAATTTAGCACCGACGTAAATAAATGGGGAGATTCTTTCCTTACCTTTTTAATTTAAATAGAAAATCTCTCAAATAATGTTCATATAAATTGACTATCAGTTTAAGGGAATTTGATAAGAGAGCCAATTTTAGGCATAGTCACGCCATAATTTGAGCAATGTATTTCACTACACTCGTTACTTTAAATTTATTATTTACATGAGGCGTTTAAACTCCCCTTTTTAGAGCAGAGGTAGAATTTCGTCGGTAGAGATGCCTTGTTCATTGCATTGATGTTGAAATGGTAGGCTGGTCGCGACAGCTGACGCGGAACACAATTGTAAATATATTACTCGCAATAGCTAATGATGAAATCGTGAGTTGAAAAGATATTAATTAAAACAACATATTACAGTGAATGGACGGCAGAAGAGTATTTTTATTCTCGTACTGTGTGTGAATTCATATAAACTAGGTCTAACTGTCCACGAAGATTCTGTAACACCGAACCGCCTCAAATTTATTCATTAATTCACTTTAATGTATGAATGAAAACAGATACAACAATATTGAACACACAGAATGCACAAAGAATTGGACGTCAGAAAGTTTCGATTTCCTTGGCAAAAAGGCTTGTGTATCCCGCAAATATTCTGTGTCAGATATAAATCGCATTTACTAAGAATTTACAACGACATGTGCTGTATAAAATTACGAACAACTGTTTCACAGCTGTTCGGACGATCACCTCTGCCATAATCCAAGATTCAGTACCTGTAAATGGGGAAGATGCATTAATTTCTCCAAACCAGTCTTCGTAACTCTTGTACAGCCATACAGATCAATATTTGTTACACTAGTCAGGTTTTCAGAGATAGAAACTAGGCTTGTGTCTGTGATTTGGGTACACTGGCCAATATTCAACACACGAAGATCGTGAAGACTTCGTGCTGCCCTACAAAGCCCATCGTCTGTAATGTGGCAAGAATTTAATCCAAGATTTTTTAAATGATGAAGTCCATTAGATATATGATTCAACGCCGCATCGCCGACTTTGTCACAAAAACTTACGTCCAAGTAGGTTAAATTAAGGCCTCCTACAGCTAAATGCGCTATTCCCTCGTCGCCAATACCTTCACAAGATCGAAGGTTTAATTCACGCAGGCTTCGAAGAGTGGCTAAGTGAGAGAGCCCGCTCTCTGTAATACCACAGCAAAAGCTTAAATTGATCGACTGTAGGTGAACCAGTCCCTTGGCAATGTTGCTTAGTGCGTTATCAGTGATCTTTTGACAGTCTTGTAAACACAAAGTAGTTAAATTCTTGTTACCGCGAGCCGAACTCGCATTGAGTCCGGCGAGGTGTGCAATGCCGGTGTCCGAAATGTGTCGGCAACTTCGAAGGTTTAAGTACTTTAACTTCGGCAAGCCCCAAGCACAAAGAAGAAGTCCAGTGTTCGTTATGTTACAACATCCAGCGAGATCCAGCACTTCCAAATTGCTCAAAAATCGAGCGATCCTTCCTAGACTTGTATCCGTAATTTGTTTACACAAACTTAGATTTAACACTGTCAAAGACGAAAGATCTTTCACGAACGCATGTCCGATTCCAATGTCGGTAACATTGAAGCATCCTTTGAGGTTCAAACTCTCTATACTCGGTAGATTTTGTATAACGTAGTTCAAGCTCTTTTTAAGACTCAGTATACGAATTTTCCGAATACCACGTTTCGCCAACGAAGGAAACAGGTATGGATTTGACCTCCGCAAATGTAGCCTCGCTTGAACACCGCGCCAAACCAAACGACTGTAAGCCGCGTCCCTCCACTTTGAGCAGACTTGAGACACTCTTCCTTTGTCCCTAATGTCTAAATAACTAAAAATAATGGCCAAAATCTCGGGGAAAAGGCAGTGGATCGAAGTGTCGCTCCTGCCTTTCATGTTGTTCGCCCGCGTTCAACAAAGCACCATTGGAAATCGATCAGGCATTTCAATACTCTTGGGACCTTTTGTTTCAATCGACCACGTGGCTGCTTCCGAACTCTCTGAGTGGCTTTTGTAAACAATAGCCTCTCGACCGCTCGCGGTTTGATCGAAGTGCAGACAAATTCATGTTGGATTCGGTAACAAAAAGGCCTTTGCTTGAATAAACTTCCTTAGGTAATAGAGTCAATAGAGACAAAACATACTTTGCCGCTTTTGTTACTTATCCAGCAGTTAATACTTTTTATAGGAGGAAAAATAAGAGAGCGCTAAACTTTCCGCGTTTTTTGTGGCACAATAACCAAAATTTCTCTTTTGTTTACATCTATTCGTTTTATTCAACACGTTTCAGGACTATTGTAAGGCGCTAATTGCGTTTACAGATTCCTTGAAGTAGAGATGAGGCAAATTCCTTCACAGTATTAATGCTTAAAGTTGAAATGAAATCAAACAATTGTTTTATCTAAGTGGAGCGATTATTTTTATCGTTCATAAGCAACTCTCGAACGCAGACAAATGCAAAAAGTATAATTGCCTTAATAATTAAAGTTAAAAATAGACTAGGGCATTCTTTATACCTGTGGCGGCAGAATTATGAATTGCATAAGATTTGTCTGTCTTCGAGATTGGTGTCTTTAGCAATTTGAATGAGAAATGGGCTGTGTTGTCCCCGCTTTTCAACAGCCGGACACAATTGAAGACAACTTTTGTTGTACTTCTTCGATTTAAAGAGGGGCTTGTGACAAATTTATTACCCCTTTACAGACTTTTATTTATTCTCAATTCTGGATCAGTAGATAAGACACAAGTTATATTGTTCTAGTAGGATGTTAAAATTTACGTCTTATTTAGTTTTGCATTGCATGCTTTTCTCACTCACTCTTACGAAACTGATCTAGTTTCAGTAGGGACAGCTATTTCTCCAGCATCGGGCAACGTTTTTTCAAAAACACATGTTATCTACAAAGATCTTAAGTTCGGTGAATATTCGCTACTGAAAACACTAATTTGAATACTGTGTTTCAGGAATGTCTTTATATTGTATCAAGATGTACACAGGCTTGCTTTAATATATCATTGCTATTTCGAGTAGAACACAACTTCTTGTATCAGTTTTAACAGGCGGCACCAGCTGTGGAGTGTTAAGGAAATTGCAAATTCTTGTCGCCAAATTTAATACCTTGAAGGCAATTCCACTGACCTCGAGCACGTTGTCTTCAGTAAAGACCCTAGACCGCCTAGAATAAAATGTTTAAATGCAATTGAGATCGAAGACGCGTTCGAGGAGAAAAATTAGGACTGCTACTAAATCATATTTGGCTGTACCACGGTGTATTCCTTTGTATAGTTTTATATGAAAATACAACGTATTGTTATCTACAATTTCTTGGACGTTATATTATATACTTATTGTTAGTTTTTCTTTTGATTTCGTTTTGTTTTTGTAATTTTTTTCGTCCTTTGTCTAGTTCTTAGTCAATTAGCTCGTCTCATGCTGTACAACCTTTGTGCTTAATGCATTTTTATACTGAAGTATTTATTTGTTCTTTTTATGACTTAATGCTATTCTTGGGTTGCACGTGACGTCATCATTTTTTAAAAATCAAAACTAAAGACCTACCAAAGTTATAATCTTTATCAGGCATGAAAGGGGATAAATTTATGCCTGTCTAACAACTTTCAGCTCAAGAACATGCTTCGTCTAAAAGCAGGCACATTTTAAATTTCAGAGTTATGGCGGTGCGTGACATAAAGCTATGAATGTTTTTATCGAAAATATGTACTTATCTCAGGATATTTAGCCTTTTAAGAAGTTTAAGTATTAGGAGAAGTGCTTATTTAAATGTTTGCTCGATCAGTTAAGATAATCTGCAGCCCAGATAGCCAAAGTAAGTTCCAGATGTTTACTCTATTTTACGGCCGCCATATTGGTGTTCCTTGGAGGTACCCCAACATGGCGGCTACATACTGGGCTCTGTAAATTTGTGCAAAATATTTCGACAAATATTTGAAGATCGGGCAAACGTACAGACCTGAAATTTGGAGAAGTGTCTTAATTATTTATCTCCTTTAACATGATAATTTCTTTAGCTTATTCACTGAATGGTTTTCGAATTATTTTTCAATTGCGTGACGGTGCAACCCAAGAATTACTTCAAAAATATACGACTAGATGGCATTCAATGGTATCATCAAAATCAGATCAGTCTTCACCCCAGGCGAGCTTCAATTACCAAGAAAGCATATTGTTTAGTGCATTGTAATGTGTTGTGTTGTGTTGTGTTGTGCTGTGCTGTATTGACGATTGATTTTCGCGTAGGTTAAAATGTTTTGAAACAAAAAAGGCTTTTCGTTATTATATAAAACAAATAGATTCCATGTTACCGTGCGTCTGATTCAGTAATAGACCACAGAAGACGTTAATATGTGGTAAGAACATCAGTGACACACTCGGCTACGCCTCGTGTGCCACTTTTTTGCTCTTACCACATTTTGACGTCATCTGTGATCTATTACTGAACAGACGCACGGCAACATGGAATCTATTTGTTAAATATTGCACTGTATGGCATATAGTGTGCGCGAATCTAAGAGCCCCGTAATTTCTAAAAATAGAAAGATACGCGCAAAGGTTGTATCATAGGCTCTGTATGGGAGAAGGAGGCTCCGGGTGATGGGCTCCTGTCAAAATTAAATTTATGTTTTTCTGAATGAAGCACAGCTCGCGCGACTCTTTTTTAATTTTTAACAACAAGGAGTTATTTTCCGGCAAAAACTGGAACATTTTACCAAGTAACGGTTCTACAGATTTTCAAATATAATATATGATATATAAATGCTGATAAAACTATTAAGGTGATTCCTCTGTATTGCATTGCGCATTTCTACTGCGCAAGATTTTCGCGTCATTAGGGCGCGCAAATGAACGCGTGCACATACACAACGAAAGAACTTTCCCTCAAGCTCGCTAAGCTCGATAGCGAAATAAATGTTCCTTTTCTTTTAAACGAGTATGGTGGCCCATATTTTTTATTATAATAATAGTGTACATGTTATCCTCTTTAATTTAAGAAAAAATTAAAAAAAGTTATCGGACAGAAAAAAAGAAATAGGTGAAAGCGTGCAAAACACCGTTACTATGGAATGCAATTTATAACAGCGAAAACAACAACTCTGCGAAGGCTTCACGTCCGCACCATTTTAAATGGTGTGATTTTTCGACAAATTTCAAATGATATTATTCCATATACTCGACACTCTCTACCTGTCAAGTTCTTTCCTATTTCTTGATGCTTACAGCTACCGCAAAATATAATTGGACCGATGAATAACGCGCGTGATTAGCACGATTACAGGTATAAATTGCATTGGTAAGATTGGCCCGTCACATCTCTTAAGCGAACATGGTGACCTATCATTTTTATTGCGTTTTTCGAAACCGTTGCTTGGTAGAGAACATTCAAGAAGAGTTTCAAAAAAATTCACAGAACAAAAAAATTCACAGAACGTGCACATAGCGTGCACATAGATTACATATCTTAACAGCACCTGGCCAGTATTTGAAATGTTTATAGATTCCTTTTTATGCATCATTTACATAACAAACAAGTTAACTGCACGTTCACTTTCAGTAGCCATGAAGGACTAACCCTTCAAACCGCTTTTGTGATGATCATACGTTTTGAGTTTAGCTCGGAGCACTTAACATTCGTTCAGTCCTCCAGACTTGAACGCTTCTCCTTTAATGAGGAACAAATTTGAGGTTTTACTTGTAAAGTTTATAAATTGCATGTTTTTCAGCATATAATGCAAAAAAAAAAAATTGAATTTAGTTACTCTGTTTGTTTATTGGTTTAATTTCGATTTGTTTCAATTCCTTTTTGAAAAAAGTAACGATAAATATATTTTCTAAAAGCCAGTCATTTAGCAAGCAAACTGTTCCTTTTTATCAGGCCAACGTTCTTGAACTCTGCTCAAATAAAGGCTATAAAAGGTTGGATATTCGACTCAGTGCAAAGTCTAGTACTGACTTCCAGGTTTCCTGCTAACCTCTTGGAGTCTTGGGGAAGAAGCAATCAGTCATAACTAGACACTGGTGTGTAACACATGTTTGACTCAATTCGTGCTCTTTTGCACAGCTTCTATTAGTTTAATATTTCCCAACATGCATGGAAATAGTACAAAACCAGCTGTTTTTTGTGTGTGATGTGTTAGCTATCATTTCCCTGGGGTGGTTTCGCGTGTAACCTGGTTTCCTTATCTCTGTTTTTTCGGGTTTTTTTGTTTTGTTTTGTTTGTTTGTTTGTTTGTTTGTTTGTTTTTTTGATGAAAGGAAGAAATTGTAATTCGTAAAACAACTCTAATTGATTCAAAGAAGCAGTTGGCAAGCTCGATTAGGTCATGATAACCCTCAGCACTGAATTAGTACCCAGATTTGCCACTTTTTGGAGCTTTAGTGAGGGTTTGTTGAAATACTTTTTGTAACGAACAGAAATCTAAAAAAGAGTTATTTTCTATCATAAAATGCCATGGACTAACGAACAGTCTCGCAAGAGTCTTTTTCTCCTGATATGAGCCAAGCTACGAAGAATTTTTGATTGCAATTTAATACTCGAAATACTTCAATCACTCCAAAATCCGGAGAAAACACCAAAGCGCCATACGGTGCGTTTTGATCGATGCTTCAGTTTTTCGATAGTTGCTAACAAGTGGTAAACACCACAGAAAATTTAAAGCTTTCGATTTCAGATCTAAAGTATAATATGCGAGTTATAAAGGCTGAGAAGCCATGACTAAGATTGCTATCTGTTTTTTAAACGACTGTCTGCAATAAATTTGACATTTTCGATGCATGACTGTGAAAGGTACCCTTTCCATGCTGGTCAACATTGAGAACAAACTCGAAGCACCGCATACAGACTTTGAACCTAACAAAAACAGAAATCTATTGGAATCTATTAGTGATTTTTTTGTCATAAACAAATGGCTGTGAGCACGTTTGATTCGTTGAGCAATCTTTGATTGGCAATAACCTTTGCATATCAATCGAACATTGCTGTTGGTTTCTACAAGTCCCAGATAGTTTTAGGTAGCAAGCCTGATAAGAAACACATTTGCCCGCAACCTATGTATGATGCATAGCACTGTCGATTAAATTGACACACGTGCGAGAGACTGCAACATCATGCAGCTATACGTTTACAGCCACTTTGCATGCACGCACTTCAATTCTATTCGCCAGACCCTCCCAAAAAACCCTCATTTTGACCTTTTCTAATCGAAACCCTTCAGAAACAATCGAAGCAACCTCAAAAGCTTGTTCAAATAATTTTCATTAGAAATGTGTCACATATTTCAGGAATGTTACATATTCTCGCATCCTGATCAAATGTTACTATCAAGCATTCCACAATGATATGAAATCTTGATGAATTTGTGCTCGCCTTTGGTCTGCACTACTTAATTAATTGAATACTCCGGCCCTAATTGTTGACAGAGTGATATGTTTACAACGTGAAGTTCTTCAATACGGTTTCTTCTGTGGTTTTGCCTTTCTTGGCTTTTTGAAACAGCCATCTCATTGCTGATTTACTTTAACAGACCTGCAGCCATTTGACACTGGCCGATTCATTGCACAAGAGAACGGTTTTGACACAGGAACAGGTCCTTGAATTGGTTTCTGCCATTTCTAGATGTTATTCAGTTTCTTAAACTGAGGAATTCCAAACTTTCATCGGTTTATTGTGATAAACTATGGAGACAGAGCGATAGCTCCAATTTTGTTATGGCCTTATTATCTATTGACCTTTGCGCTAAAAGGCGACGTAAAAGAAACAGGAGGCGGTTATATGGCAGATGCAAAAGTGAACTTTTTCATCCTAGCTGTCCGTCTCTTATAAATCTCCCTCGTTACCCTAAATGAACTTCTCTTTTTTTAAAAGCTTAAACATCGATGTCCAGTAAATATTGAACGGCCAAGCTAAAGTTAATTTTCTAGAAAAAAACGACGTCCAGTGCAACAAACACTAACCATGTATAACTGTACGTTGTCATGACGCACTGGTCAATATTTTTCAAATGTTCTTATTTGACTGATTCGATGATGACGATTAAAAATGTCAAGATAAGAAATATCTCACACATGCTTTTTGTGAGTGTCGTGCCGTCAACTGAACCAGCTAGTGGCCTTTAAATAGGCTCTCAGTAGGTAGGGTACGCCAGTTTAAGGCTGACTTCACTGGTACACCATAACGAAGAAACCTCAGCGTTTGCAAGATCTAAGAAGAACAGAAATCCGAATCGCCATGTTTATCAAGGTACCGCCCATGTGAAAACATTTTGATGCAAAACTTTATTGTTATAGAATAGAAAACCTCAAATTTTACTTCATCGATTTTAGTCAGGATACTTTGGAAGACTCTTCGGCTGAGTGAAAAAAGATGCTTTGAAAAAACAGCAAAATGTTCAGAAGAACTAAAAATTGAAACCTCAAATTGTTTTTATTGATGTTAACCTGCCCATTTTAAGCACTAGCTAAAAAAATATCCACTCTCCCAACTGACAGACAAACATTTGTTTTAGATTTAGGTTGGAAAATTTGCTACAGTAATACATAGAATTGGAATTTTAGTGACGCGTTCTCGTCCGTGGGTATCAGTTTGCAGCATTTCGTGATTAAACGTTATGTTATGTAATTTTTGTCGAGCTCCCGTTGAATAACGTTATGTTAACTCAGGTTTCATGAGGCTGTTTTTTTTCTCAAGCACATTGCAACTGCTTATACGCTGGTGCTGAATAAGAATAAGCCCAGTTCGGGTTACGGAGGATTGCAATCACTGAGGGTTTGAAACCCTCACGTTTCTGAAGCTGGTTTGGATCTCAAGCACATTGTAACTGCTCATGTGCTGCTGATGCTGAATAGAGTAAGGGCAGTGGATTGCAATCAATCAGGGTGGTCATCTGCCCAGGGGCGAGTATAATATGAACCGCGGAATGGCTGGGAACCGTTATTGTGGAACTGTGTTTGGTCAGGTCTCATGCAGTGAGATTTAAGATGTTACTATTTTAAACTCGACCAACAAATTAGACCTGCCTTAAAAATCCGCTTGTATTTTTCATCGGTTGATTTTCCGACGAATTCTTCTCTCTCTCATTTCCTTTCCTGCATGTTTTTAACAACCGAATCAGTCAGGCTATTACTTCAGTGAACCGTTTCTCGTTTGTCCACTTGACCCTGAAGCGATAAATTTGATTGGGATAAGTTGGCAGTCTTTTTAGTATTCACATTAGCCAGAAAACAGACTGAGAATTTTTTTTAACCAGTAGAGTCAAAAGGCGTCGAATCTTCGTAATTCTTTTTCATGACGTTTGGTCGCATGCAGTATTCATTTAGTGTGGAATCTGAGAACTCTAGATTTTGGGCAGCACAATCGAGAGCTGTTTTCCTAGTTAAACAAGCTCAAGATAACGATTTGTTTTTCGGCTTGTTTTGTATCGTATTACGACCAAATTTGGACAGGAGGCAATTACAAATCAAAACAGACCTAGCAAATGTTAAATGAAATAGATTTGGATTGCGTGCCCTCACGATCGTTAATTTCTCGCATGCCAAGCTACAGTAATTGGAAAATGTTTCAGCTGTGATTGGCGTTCGATGCACGAGAACCCTCAAAGGAAGCCAGAAGAAGATTTAAGCTTTCAACGGTTCATCTCATCTGACAACAGTCTCATACTTCCAAAGAATGTCAGACTGTGCAAGGCACCTCGACTGTAAGGTCACAAACATGGTAGGACACCCTTCCTTGTCGTGCACGATAGGAAATTTTTAAACTGCGGTAACCTATAAATCCTATTAGATGAATCATCTCATATTGGAGCGCTAATCTTTTTCCTCTCGAGAGTTTTAATCAACATCCACTCGAGGCCAGATGAAAGCCGCTCTTATTCTAGTGGTAAATATATGTTCGTGACGAACCAGTTGGTGGAATTAAATAGTGATATATGCTTTCACACCGAGCTAAAGGCGTATCGCCAAATCTACAAAACAATATATGACTCAAGGTTAAGTTTGAAAATTAAGGTTCAGAAGTTGAGTATTTAGAGTAGGATGTGTTCTGCAGTCAGGCCTTAATTTTCTTTTCTTTGCATGCTGAGCGGAGTGTGTTTGAATTATTTAGTTGGTTAGAGTGGCATGTGTCATGTCCCTGTTTGCTCTATATTACACTGCATTATCAGAAACTCAAACAAGCTATTGGTCATTCATTGAAATCCAACTCTCCGCGGTGGTGACATATGTGTCGGCTGACGAGGTCAACCTTAAACTGGAAATATTTCCGGTAAAAAAGCCCTCTAGGTGCTAGACGCCAATTTTATATAAGAACCTCAAGGGAAGACAGGGAAGAGTTCATAAGTGCCGTGATTTTCTCGATTAACTCCGTACATCTGTATCCAATAAGTTCGACGAATTTCCAAATTCAAACAGGGTTGAATTCAGTGCCTCTTAACCAATCAGGAGACACAAAAATGGTATTATAAGAAACGAGTCGGCTTATTTGAGGGCTAACTGCATGTGCTAAAGAGATTACAGTTTAATGATCAGCGAGAGTAGAGTAATCAAGCTGAGAACGAATCTTGACTTAACTTTCGTCTCTTGTAGACCTTCAGCGATCTCATAATGAGTGTGCGGAGAAGGGTTCGCCAAATGCCCCTGGTGTTCTGCTTAATGATCTTCACTTCGTACTTCCAAGCTGGACAGAGCGTATGGTGGGTAGCAAACCTCTTGTCACCTCACTAGTGTCTATTTTGTTGTTATTCAGGATGTCGTTTTTCCGTTTTTGAGGGTTCAGATTTGCCTTCGGTTTACACAAAAGCATCTGGAAGAGATTCGAGAAAATCGCTCAGTTCCGTTGAAGTGAACTGTTGGCTCAATGTTTACTTGCTAGTAAACGCGAATGTGTCAAGAGTTGCACTTGAGCAAGAATGCCCAACTAACCGCACGCTGTTGAATTCAGTTTCCAACTACATTTTCTATTCATGGCGTGATTTTAGCCGCGGCGCTAGCTTCGCCTTTCGCATCGGTTTCTCGGGGGGCTAGTTAATGGTTTTATAATTCCTGGGATGACGATTACTTGCAAATTACTTAACCAAACATCTACCTTATTTTATATTCAAACAGGTCGCTCGGTATTCCTCACCAAGTCTATATTGTGGGTACAGTGACCTCCGTTTGCGATGGTATGGGCTTGACTAAGGGGCAAACAAGATTGTGCGTGGTAAACCGCGAACTTATGCCCAGTATAAGAAACGGTGCAAGCCTCGCCATTCAGCAGTGTGAGTATCAGTTTAAGTATCGACGGTGGAACTGTTCTGTCCCAGAAAGAGATAGCAAAGCACCTTTTCGTCGCATCACAGGCAAAGGCAAGTATTTAGCGATTCCTCTAAAGTTCTCCCTGTGGTTTGTTGATTAGTTAAGCTGCCATAACGCGGGCATTTGCTATCTTTTCGTAAGAACATCTGCTTTTATGATTACTACACTGTATGTTTGTTTTGTGCAAGAAACCTCAATTAAAGCCGTGCCCATGTTGCGTAGCATCGAAAACATTAGATGTAGAACTTAGAGACTAAGCAACCGTTTCTCTGGGCTATTTCCCGTGGCGATAGTTGTCGTATCTTCGAAAATGGGAGACTCGAGTTGGAAATGGAAGTAAAATACCGGAACGTGGCGAAGACGTACAGAGGCGCCTTCCGGTCGTTTTCTTTGAGTGGTTCTCGGTAGCAATACACGAAAAGTTATTTGATTGCTTGTTTTCAATTTTTGAAGAAAATTCCCTCTAAAGCAAAATGGTGATAAAGCAGAAGATAATTGAACAATGGAGATCACGCACTCCTTTTCTCTTGGACAGAGGTTAATGTTTTGGTTCCATTTGTATGTCATGATGAACTTCTACTTTCAATGCCCATTTTTAGCTACTGGAGTCTCCCACTTGACTGCATCTCTAAAACTTCATCGTCATCTTCACTCTAGAATTTTCTTAAGTCACTCTTTGGAACAACACCAGTGATTTTAAAGAATTTCACCCTTTTAGATGTGAGCTTGCATGAGCCTCGCGTGTGTAAAGGGGACCTATGACGAATTATTGAACTGAAAGATGGTCATCTTTTTGTATGACAGAACGTGATTGAAATTTTCTTCTCTCCAGCCATAACTCTGTCTTCTTGGAGATCAATTTAATAAGCAGGCTGGCGTTTTCAATTTAACTCAAGACTTATTGTTAAAGAACAAAAACATCTGTTTCAGTTTTATGAAGAGGGCCAGGCCAGCCTTCAATATTGATGTTCTCTGTCAAGGGTATCTCTTGAATCTGTCGACTCTCTTCTCTCTGTTATCGTGTTTGAGAGGCTCATAGTATTACCGCGATAACTCCCGAAAGTTGCATATTTTCCTGTTGAAGTAGTGAAATGGGAAGCAGTTAAAAGGTAGCAGAGGTTCTTCAGTGCCTCAATTTGGTCAGCAAATCCTAACCTGTTACGTGGTGTGTTTTACACCGCCATGTCATTGTCACATGTGCTAAGTCCAAATCAGTCATGTCCACATTCAATCAAGATTGCTTTGTTAAAGGTGTTCTTTTAGAAACATGAAAATATAAAAAAAAAGTTCCCTGCAATGGTGTGATTTAGTGTTAAATGTAATATGATGCAAGATGAACTGTGAAATCGGAAACATTTAATTTAAACAAAGGTATTGATCAATCTTACCTCCTACAAAATTACTTAAGACCTCGCTCAGAAAGTATTTCAATTAACCTCCCTGAATTTATTCTATTAGCGTCCGGCAGTTTTAAATTATCAAAGCAATTTACTGTAACAGTATTCCACGAAGACTCCTCAAAGGACAAAAAATTAGTGTCAGATATTTTTAATTAACTTTTAAATGTTGATAATTTTTCAACAATGAATAGAAATTTAATTAAGTTTACCCTGAAGCCTAGCGGGGTTTCGTTCTCAAAATATTTTGGTGATTGTTTTTTTCTCTTGGGAAGGTTTGAATTCTTTCTTTGATAACAGAGAATGTTTTAGAACGCCGGTTTCTGGACGAGTTAACTTGCATGTGTACAACCCTTATTATTTGTCCCAACTCTTCGAGCCTAACACATTCTATTTTTGTCGACGGCTTTTGTAATTGGGTTTATATGCAGCAGTGCTTACTACCTAGAGATACGTTTGGTTTTCAAAATATTGTGACCTGAATTCATCTTTAATTGCTGCATTTTTTTTTTAATTAAGAGTGGTCTCGCATGTAAATTAAGCCATAAATAACCAAAACTGCACCAATATGAATTGGTTATTATTATTTGGAGTGACTTCTTCACAACTTGCTTGCTCTTTTTTTTAATTATTTCCTTATCGTTATCTGTGAAGAATACTATAGTGCAATCATTACTAGTCATTTTGTTCCCAAGCCTTTAATTTTGAGCAGGCTTTCATTGACAGGCTCAGAGGAAGTCAGTGTCAGTAACGGCTTTATTACAATAATGAACCGGCCAGTTTTCCTATACAGGAGAGATGTACAATAATAATGGCGATGTATTATTGTGTGCAATTGCAGGAACACGGGAGGCGGCTTTTACTTACGCCATAGCAGCTGCTGGAGTCGTCCATTCCATAGCCCGCGCATGCGTAGGGGGCAATCTCAGTTTGTGCGGTTGTAGCAGAGAACCCAGACCGGAGAACTTGAAGAAAGAGTATCAGTGGGGTGGGTGCGGAGATAACATTATCTATGGCGCTGAAGTAGCGAAGGAATTTTTAACCGCTGGTGAAGAACATAAATCTAAAGATTCCAGTAAAATGGAGAGGACGCTGATGAATTTGCATAACAATGGAGTTGGAATACAGGTGAGAAAGAACGAAATGTCACTCAATGTTTTTACTTAATTAGGGCGCTTTAAGCAATGGCGAGGGCGAGCCCGACGACAACGCCTAGTAAAAAAACGAATTTATATTTTCTTTTAACTTTCTCAATTTTCTAGATCTTCAGTGCGCCCATTGGCCTCGGAACCTGTTCAAGCTAAATACGTAACGCCGGCAGTCAATTTTCAATTTCCGGTTGTGGTTGTGCAGAGAATAGCAAAGAAATGAAGATTTATAACGCACGTGCACAACCATGATTCTTCTCATTAAACCTTTTGTTTGATTGCGCTCTCGTTGCCGTTGCCGTCGCGTACTGCTCAAGGTTCCTATTAAACAGGAAAGTCCTGGATGAAAACGCAACAGCAAATTGTCTCCGTACATAGTTAAGCACCGAAGCCAATCGTGTTATGAGTAACATAGCTGTTCTTTATATTCTGACCTCTGCAAAAACAGATTAAACCTAGAGCTAGGATAAGCTCGGCGTGCCACTGCAAATCCTCCACACGCCGATTACTTGAACAAGTGATAAATGCGGCCCTTGAGGTAAATGGGGTGAAGATACTGTCTGGAATGTTAATACTTAAGTTTTCTTGCTACTACAACTTTTTTTCCAATTGGAAACAATTTAACGAGAATTCTTCGTATGTCAAAAGCACTGAATACAAGCAACATTTTCTGAAGTATCGTACGATGAGCAAAGCTTAAGTTCGCTGTAAAATCATAATCTTATCTTTAGCAATTTAGCGTAAGGAAATATTGTACTGAACATTGGCTTTCCAGACTGCATGACTCATCAAAGTCTTAATCTTTGCATCTATACGAAAAAAATCTGTTTTTCTCCATGAACAGCATCGTGCAATTTACAGATTGTAGTGTGGCCAAACGCAACCCATTAATCTGCCCAGACGTAGCTCTGTAGTTTTGTGCTTAGCAAGTCACTAAAATGAATGATATTCTGAACATTGCCCTATGCACTACCACTAAACAGTAGAAGTTCACAAGACGTTAAAACGATTGTGCCATCGATATCGTGGATACCAGTTTTCACTTCGGAACTCTTTAGATCTTTAGTTTTACATTTTTAACATATCTAAAAGTTTCAGAAATACCGGCGGATCTTTTGACCGGACATCTTTCAGGGAAGCATAATTTCCGCCGCTCTCCTGTGTCTGCAGGAATTCTCCCTGGCGCTGTTGGCGATCGACAGACAATCCCAAACATTCATCTCTGGAAATAAGAAGTTGTTTGACTGAAAATTCGTAAAACTTTATATCCCTCGAAATGAGAAGCTACACAAGTTTGATAGATGTCGCACCTGACCTGCTCTGGTCTAGCATGCAAGCCACGTTTTTTACAAGCCACGACACTTCCCTAACCAAATTAAGTCAAACAATCAACAAAACCTTAATTTTGTTATCTAACCATGATGTTTGTTTACAGTATGAAATCAGTATATAATAGTGTAGTTGTTTCCTAAAGTTTAAGGAAGGATCTTGCTTACTTGAGGGATCATATTCAAGAGTTATTCCTAATTTCGGCTTAGCCACTTTGTTACTGTCTTCGTACTAAAACCTAGCTACCCTTCTCTAGATCTTAACAGAACTTTTCTTAGTAAGTATTTTTATAACTGCATCTCAGGTGGCGAACTTTTTGCTCGGAGGCTGTATTTTGTGAGTGCTGTGTACGTGAAAAACCTGTAACTTTATTGATTTCAAGTTTCGACTTGAAATTTTTACCTCTCCATTAAGGGCTCTGCTCTTGTGCTCTACTTAAAGCCTCAAATGGAATTTCTCTAGCACATATTGTTATAGCATCTTACCCAATACGTGATGGTATTACTGCTTGGAGGCACCACTTATTCGTTCACAGAAACAAAGTCTGCCAGTGTCCGGCAGAAACTAAGGAGGGTTGTAATTCAAGTCAGTACAAATGATGAAATATCATCAATGCGCAAGGAACGTTACGTTTTACAATTTTTTTTCAGTCGGGTTTATTACCTTAAAGGAAAACTCGTTCATTGCCTTGGAAGGAAATGTTCATTACTTTTAGTTTGCGGTTTTGTAATGTCTCTTGCTAGCAGTTTCACTTCCTTTGTTGACTTTTTATAGCACTACCAGGGACGTTTCGTTTGGCTAGACTTTCTGCAAGGAGGAAATTCGGTAATTTCTGAAATGAACAGGGAATTTCTTTGAGGTTAATTGAAAAATTTTGAAGGTTATTATATAGAGTGCCTTTTGCTATCAATGCCATTACAATTCAGGGAAACACATTCGGTAAAATTGCCCAATTAACCCTTTCATGTACCTTATTTCCCAAGGCTTATTTCTTTAGTGAGCTGTAGGCACACAGCGTGCACGTAAAAAATCGATTTTGCGGCCCACTTTGTGTCCCACCCGGCGAGCCATTGATAAGTATTTTATTACCCGAGGAGATAAATATCAGACAATACTGTTTTCTTTGAGAGGTTGTCTGTCGTCGGTTCAGAATTCTCTCGAGTCAACTCCTTTCCGTTACCGCGTTTCATGTAGCAAACGTTTAACGGCCACAAAAAATTGATTGCGGCTTTTATTTCCTAAATTATCAAATATGTGTTTTATCTTACCGACAAAATTACGTTTATGATCGTATGATGTTTTTTTGTAGACGCCGGCGCGAAACGATTCGGGCGACTTCTAGATTTTCCATATTCACAAACTCAATGGACATTAACTTCAAAATTAAAAAGACAATGAATGATTTTGTTACATTCATTGAAAAGATTGAAACAAGAAAAAAGTTCTGTTCAATTCTGAGTATTCCAGACCGTTTTATCAGCAAGTCTGGTGTAATCTTGGGTCCCCAAGTAGGTAAAGTCTTACAGGAAATTGAAATCTAATTTTTTAAGGGAGCACTGTAATATTTTTATCTCGTGCGCGCGCATTGTACAGAAGACAACAAAAAAACACTTCCACCATAACTCTAGTAATAGTTTAACCGTGTATGTTAGAGTGAAAAAGCTGTAGATCTCACGGTGGGTTAGGGTTACGCTGCCAAGTTCTTCGTAACAGCTCTCCTGTCCAGCCCATCTTATTCTGTGTTATTTGACGTTTATGACGAATATACTCTTGCGGCGGCACCAACGCGGAGCTTATCATTGTTTTGAATGCCCGGGTCGAAGATGGCAAATGGATTTTAAAAGTTATTCCTTTTGCCTAGTTAGTATTGTAATGTAGCTGTTATCTGGCAAACTCAGGTCAAGGTTAGCCATGCACACGTATTGCATTTGCTATTCCGCAGAATGTAAAAAAATAAACATTGCCACAAGCAATCGTTGTATTGAAATATGGGTAGACCTTTGGTCTGGTACACCAGTTCATGGTAACCTTTAAAATTAGAACAAAACCTGAGAAAAAAATCTTCAAGTATTTCTCTGATTGGAAGTTTCTCTTGATTTGTGTCATTTGGTGGTGAGGTGTTCCAAGTGGAATTTTTTTTTTCTGTCTCACATTTAAAACCATACACAAGCTTCCCACTAAGACCATAAACAGTTTTTATTTGATGTTTTCTATATTTTTAATACACTTGCCCAATAAGTTATGCCAAATTACGCCCAACTGCCTTGTATCATGTGCAATATTGTTAGATATCATGAATCATCGTTGCTTAGTTGATCTCGCGCTAAGTTGCTTTTTATGCCATTCCTGTCGTATTCAACAATTCCTCAAGTCTCGCGGGATATACTAAACTGGCAAACAGAATGGGTGGTAGTTTTAACATTGGAGTCCGTCACAGATTGTGGCATATCATTCCTGTCTTCACAATTCACTGTCTGATCACTAGACGCTGTGTCATCATGATTTCCATTCTGCTCCAGTTTACCACATTATTTTAGACTGTTGTTTACACTTCATGAGTTTATTCTGAAGCGTTCACTGAGGTTTTAAAGTCATCGTCCGGTTGTGGTTCATGGATAGCACTGTCATCTAGTCTCATCTCCACATTTTTCTTGTCCATTGGTGTTCCATCATCCACTCTGTGAAACGTAATCCGAGACCTGCATTTTGCCCTTCCGTTGAAGAGCTGTTCAGTGCCGCCGCAACTGGTAACTTCATTGTTTTTTTCACGTATCACCAGCGATTCCTTCAGATGCATTGGTTTCTGAGAAATAAAGACCCCTTCAAAGATTCTTCTGACGCAGCAAATAATCCTTGTTGTTTTCATCACGTTTAGGTCGTGCAGGAAAATACTGTAATCAGGTGCAAGTGTCACGGAGTGACGAGTTCTTGTGAAATGAAGACGTGCTGGAAAGAGCTCGTCAAGTTTTCTAAGATTGGAGATATTCTCAAGACGAAGTATGATACGGCCAGCAGAGTTAGATACGATAGAAGAACTGGACGGATCATGAAAACCACCAGAACAGAGAACGGCTTCACGAGGGTCGGAAAACGCCGAAGCACCTTGAGCAGACCAACAACAGGCAATCTGGTATTTGTGGAACGCTCACCAGACTATTGCGAGCAAAGCGAAAAAGATAAAACACTAGGAACCATTGGCAGAGAATGCAAAACTGACATCACGGGTCATGGCAGTTGTACTGAACTGTGCTGTAGACGAGGGTTCCGTCGAGATGTTTCCATTGTCCAGCAAAGGTGCCAGTGTAAATTTCAATGGTGTTGTTACGTCAAGTGCAAGACGTGCGACAGTGAACAGGTCAAAAACGTTTGCCTCTAAGTACGTCTAATATTTACCAAGCGAATACAAGACTTATTTTATCTCACAAGAAGAAGCAAGCTACTGTTTGTGCACTGACATTGATTAGCAATCAAGATATACAAAGTTTGTTATCGTGGTTACGCCTGACAGAGAAAGTTGAACATGCAATGAGAAAGGAACAACGTGATGTTTGTCTTTTTGAGAGAAATTTGCCTATTTTATATCTGCGACCGCTCGATTCATAAGTTCTAAGAAGTGATACTGAAGATCTCTATAAATAACCTTTCTGTATATAAACATATATTATATGGCCAATGAAAGATACAGACTAAAGCAAAAACATCTCTTTTACAATATATAGTTTTCGAGAATTCGTAACTGGCACATAACATCTTGGAATGCGTGGAAGGTGTTCTTTCAAGGTTTCAAACAAGTTTGTCACCAAATGTATGAAGCTTCAAGATAAACGTTTTTGATATAGTTACGTATAGTCTGTAAAATACAGAATTTATGATATGAAGACATATGCCATGCCAACTCTGCATGAAAATATCTGTAACTTTGATACTGTTTACGCTTTAGCTCTAATTAAGCGAGCACGACGTCGGTATGAGATAATCGTGACTGAGATCGTGAGTACAGACCGAAGGCAGTGAGGTCTGCACACACGACCTCGTTGATAACATGTTTATTATATGGCAAACGCTTTCTACTAACTTACAATTTTATTGCGCACGGCGATGAGCTGAATTTAATTCTGCCAATGTTTGCTCGTCCTCTTTACTTGTTTTCCCCGTCAGGGTTTTTGGCACTCCCATACTACCGAAACAGGTAGACTGTTTTTTCGGAGACGCACGAAACAGTCGCTGCTGTCGAGAAACGTGTTTGAATTAAGCTCACGTGCTCTACAACTGACACCAAATAGGTCAGCGCACGTGATCGCATTTCTTCACGTTCCTGAGGTAACCCAGAAATCACATGGCAATAACGGGCTTTTCCTCAAGTAAAAATGGAAGGTTTTTATTTGTGGGAGAAGTATAGACGATAACCTTTATCCATGTCATGTTGGACAAACAACAAAAGCCAAAGATCGACGACTGAGAGGATTCAGAAAAAGCGCGAAGGAAAAACTGACCAAGACAGCACGAAGGAATGTGCTCACGCGCGTTTTGCCGCGTGACCCAAAACAGTCGGCTTTCTGGCCAACGGCAACTGCTTCGTGCGTCTCCGAAAAAACAGTATACCTGTTTCGGTAGTAATAAATATTGTTTGATGAGAATAGTCAAAGATTTTGCATTTTAGTTTGCAACTTTTTCACTGCAAAACATTATCGGTCTAGTTGCCAGTCTAGATGGGAAAATCTAGACGGCTTTCAATAGCGATTTCACCCAATCAAATTTGTGAATTGGTAGTTCTCAGTCCTTGTGAGACTGAGCCATAAAATAAATACAACTATTAAAAACTGGATCATTGGATAATGCAATTCTTTGAGAGTTTTCGTTGGTTAAGCCATCATGGTATATGAGCCATTAAACCATGATCTACGAAAGTGGCGAGCGTATGCGTGATTTTTTGGACCTTTTTGTTTTCATTGTAGTCTAGTTTTCTATTTTAATAAAAAAATTATTCCACTCGCGCTTGTTGGATATGAGATGATTATAGCCAAATCGGCGCTACGCGCCTCGTTAGCTATCTATCATCTCATATCCAACGCGAGCTCATGGAAACTGTTAAATATTGACCTCAACAGTACAGCACTCTGAAACTTTCACTTCACTCTTTCTACTGGAAATGTTTAAAAAAAAAACAGGAACGTCGGTAAAACTGGCCAAACATTTTAGAGTCGTTTAACCTCTTAGTAATTCCGAAACTAAGACGACTTTTATCAATTTTTTTTTGATAAAAATGAAAATAAATGTGAACTTTAAAAATTAAGAACTAGTGAAAAAAAAAAACGTCTAACCGTCACATCAATCCATAAACATATTCAGGAGTTGTTTTAGTGTAACGGTTTGAAAGTTGTCTTCAGTGTTTATCTTCTTATCGTCAGCGGAGACCGCTTTGGCCGGGATCGATAAGAGCGATTGTATTTCTAGCATACAAGTCCTTATAATGAATCCCAAAAGGAAACCTCCAGCTTCCAGCAGCAGTTAGACTATTCTAAACCTTTTTTAGTTAAATATGTTTAGTTCGTGTGAACAGGACAATACACTCTAAGAAACCTTTGAGTCAGTAAAGTAAAAAACTCAGTTAAAGAAATCTGAACACGGGATCGATAGAAAAAAAGGGAATGGTGGAAACTTTCATTAACAAAGAAGATTTATTAAACAAATTTATTACACGACGCTAAATGCGATTTTAAATATTTAGATTCCAAAGTTCCACTGCTTGCAGTTTGACCAGATAGTAAACCAGAACAGTGATGGACTGAGTGGGTTTTTTTTAACCCCACAATGAAGTTTAACGCCTGAGTTATTCTTTATTCTTTTGTTTCTAGATAAGAAAATCTCGTTAGGGAAACCTAGTCTAATTGAAATATGAACGTTATTACAAAATGTAAAAATGATGTTTTTCATCACGTGATACCTGATCGTTAAGTTACGAGAAAATATATGAAGTAATCTTTCTGTATCATGGTGTTTTCCCTTGTTCTGTTTCCTCCGTACGAAAGTCTCAGAATGATTGATGGTTTTTTCTACCCAACATGACGTAGGTCATGGAAGCAATTACTCCCAGACCCTATGAACCTGGGAAATGATCAGCTCATCACAATGCAAGTTTCTGTGTATCTCAGTGGTTAGAAAACATATCAATCCTGCATGTGGAATTTCTTAGGTTGAACTCATGTCATGGACACAGATGTTTCTTTGAGCAGTGCTCGGCAACTCTTACCTATTGCTCTTATACATCTTTATGAAAACCGACTCATCGGTCATTTTTAAAATGCATCATCTCACCCGCAACCGCCGTTCTTGTCTCTTCAGCCCTTAAGTCCTTTTAGATAAATCTCCCTACTTATGCGACTTAAAACTCGATTTTTTTTCCAAATTCTTTTCTTTGGGGATGATTTTGCAAAGATGCAGTTTGTACGATCAGCGGTAGTAGTTACCGAATTGTGTGTGAGTTATGCAAGTCAGCACTTGCACCTGAGGGTCAAAGAAGATAACTTCACAAAGGAAAAGTACGTTAATACTTGCTAATGAAGATTTGAGCTTAAAGACGTTTCCAGTCGATACAATTTTTTTAAAATTTCACTGCTGGCAGATAATGAGTTACTTGTGCCAGGAATGCAAAAAAAATTGGGGGTCACCGTCTTCGTTTCAGAGATAAAGCGTGTGGTAAACTCTACTGATTTCGAAAAATTCCCACATATAATTGAGCACGGTCTACAGGGGTTTATAGTTAAAAATATCGAGGGTGAGTCAACGGAGGTAAACGATCTTAGTCATATTTTGTAGAAGTGGGTCTGTTGCGTAAATAATTCCAAATGTTACTAACGTTTTCACATGATTTAACCCTTTAAGAGGCATTTGAAACCACCGCACAGATGCACATAGAGCTAAAAAAACGGAATTCGATGATGCATTTTGCCAAAAATTCAAACATCTAGTCGATAGATTTTCTTCATTTTTTCCCTAAACGTAGAAAATCAGTAGAGAAAATGATCCATCAAAGGAAAACTTGGGGTCACCGAACGTCCAAGATCGTTAAATCCAGGCACAGGTCTAGCAATGGCCATCTGCATGACGTGGCATGTGAATTTGCGTGCGCAGTAAGGATGCGCAGAAACAATTAGCGCGAACGTCCTTAAGGCATCAACCCCATTTACTAAAATCTTACCAGATGTGCAACCATTGCCACTGGATTTAATAACGAAAACCACCATCGTCTCCATTATCTCCTTCGAGAATGCCTCCTGTTATTTCATGTGCAATGCCTGCTCATAGAAAGTTGAAAGTGAATATATTGAGATGCGACAGCTGCAAGTTTAAACCCAGAAAAAAGCAGTGGCATGCTAGAGCTTTTGTAAAAGATCACTTAGTCAAAACAAATTATAGATATCATTGTTCTATTGCCATACTATTAAACTATTCAACATGCAGCACAAACAGCTTCTTCCATCAGCAACCGAAGACGACATAACCGATGTCCTCATTACTTTATGCTAAAAAGGTTCAGTTAAAACAAAAGATCGATGGCGCTGTATTTGATACCATCGCTGAATAGTTTTGTTCGTCTCATGTTCAACGTTACGCGATAACAACACAACAACAAAAACATTCAGCGGCAGCAAAGATTAATGAATGCCGTAATTGTCATCTTTGCTTACTAGCATGAACTAGTTGTGAAGAAAATTCAGGGCCTCGGTAAAATTCATCAGTTATTGCTGATCATGTTAAACCACTGATCACAATAGCATCCGGCAAAACTGACTTTCATTGCAGAATTAAAGAGACTCTGTTCATTCAAGAGCTAGAGCCTTCCCTTAATCTCAGTGTCAGTAGTGAGAAGTTGTTGTTTTATCAGCTGTTACACCTCATGATGTCTAGACATTTTAACGTACTTCTGCAGATCATTTTTCTCAGTCTAGGTTACAGACCTCTCCTCCTTACGATATATATAGTTTTCAAACATTGTAATTTGGTCACTTTTGAAAATGTATGTAGACTAGCATACGAAACGTTAAGTTCTATATTAAAATGCGTTAGAATAAGTTTATCGCTGCTGTTTGTGTTATATTCTTGGAAGGCTCCTATTCTAATTATATATAACCTTAGTTATTATTTTTTTCATAAATCACCTCGCAGCACTTCACCTGCCATAAGCAACTGCTTGTTTTATTATCACCTTTTGTATAGTTTCATTTTATTATGAACTCTGCACCGGTATCGCAGAGGTCATGGGTTCGAATCCCGTCCCTAAGTACTTCATGTATCCCTTCCAGATATTATAGTGTATCTAATACACTATAATAGGGATAAATATACTATGCTACGTTCTAAATACACTATGATAAGGGAGACACCAAGTACTTACCATCCCGTCCAAGCCTGAATAATTTTTCTCAAGCTTTAATTTCACAACTGCTTACGTTCTGTGTATAACTGCCATAATCAATTTTGTCTTTATATCTTTCTCAATCTACGCAGTTCAAATATATGATCTTTCATATATTCATTATTATTATTATTATTACTATTATTATAATTATTATAATATTGATAAATTCTTAAACAATTTTAATTTCACAACACTTAATTTACTAAAATACTACAAATGATATTCAAAGTTATAATCCGTATAAATATATAAAACTATACTGAAAAACTTCATTTTCATAGCATCAATTTTATTATTATCATCATCATTATGTGTGTGTGTCAGCCAGTTGTCTGGTAATAATAACCTACTTATTTGTTTCTCACTCTGTTTGCCGTATCATAAATGTGGTATATTGATTTACTTTACATCCAGGTTATAAGTGAGGAAGCACGTGTCTTTTGCAAGTGTCATGGCCTCTCTGGATCGTGTAACATTAAAACTTGTCAGAGACATATTGCCGAGTTCCGAGTGATCGGCGACTTGCTACACAAGAAATATGACAATGCTCTTCGCGTTAAAATGGAGAAGAAAAATGCGATGGATATTCTTCATGTTATGAAGAGAAAACACAAAGGTGGAAATCGTCGAGAAAACGCCAAATTAAGAAGCACTAATAAGAAACCACCCAACGACGCCCTGGTTTTCTTGAAGGACTCCCCTAACTACTGTGTCAGAAGCGGAAAGCACGAATTTCCAGGCACTGTAGGAAGAACCTGTAGCATTGAATCGTATGGCACGGATAGTTGCCAAGACCTGTGCTGTGGTCGGGGACATAGGTCCGCCAAAGTTACGACAACGCACAGATGCAAATGTAAATTCCATTGGTGCTGTGAGATACGATGCGACAAATGCACGAAAGTCGAGATACGACACACGTGCCTGTGAATACTAGTCACGTGGCAACGTAATGGAAAGACAAATCCTGAAGATGGCGAGTGGTATGAACACAAATAAACTTACAATGCGATGCACAGGCGCATGTTTCTTCAATTTTAGGCAGCTGCAGAAATCCAATGAAACCGAACCTTGTCAAGTGTGTTAGTGTAAAGGCATTTTATCAGGTTGACAGCTGTAAATATTATTATAGTTCCAGTCTATTCCAGTCTAAGTGACTCCAATTAGCAGAAATCACTTGCATGAGCCTGAATAGCCTATGATGTTGCAGGTGTGATCTTTTCACTTTATGTTTGCTCTCGCAATCGGTTAGAGTGAGTTGTTAAAATCCTATTGTATGACTGAGTATATTACTTCATTGCACTGGCTGAGAACATGAAAGTTTAACATTTAATTTTGAACTTTCACGCTATGCTCGGGGCCGTAGCTAGTTACAGAAAAACCGAAAAACTTTAAATTTATTTATTTTTTCAAGCTTTCGAAGAGACCATAGTTAATTTAAAAAAATCAATTTAAAAGAAGCGCTCTTTTTTCAGATATTGCCTAAGTAAGAATTTTAGTCAGGCTACAGGCGTGGTGTAGATATTAAAGGCGAACGTGTTCTCAAGTTTCTCAGTCAAATAATAAATAAAGTCCCACTCACATTTGGTCGAAGAAATTTGAAAACGCTGCCTCATTTCTACCGTTGGGCCTATCGTTTAAACTAATCCGTCAGGGAAACGGAGCTTTCCTTAAAGGAGGAATTTGAAAACGCCTTTCCTATGGACGGAAAATATTTTGAAAACGGAGCTTTTCGAAAACAGTGGCGCCACGATATCTTCGTTATTTTCCTGACTGTTTTAAATATAAATCGGAATAGCATACTATCTTGATCTTTCGCCAAATTCTCAGAAATGCATTGAAAGAAATGTGTGATAGACAGGAGATAAGGTTTGAAACCAATTAACAAATGGTAAACGCCATAGCGTGTACTATTGAGTTATGGATGCACGCGGGAGGTTGCTAAGCACGAAAGAAGCGTAAGAGTCGCACGAGGCGATAGCCGAGTGCGACTCTAGCTTCTTGAGTGCTTAGCAAACCTCCCAAGTGCATCCATAACTCAATAGTACACGCTGTGGCGTTTACCATTTGTTTCATAACATAACATTGAGACACTGGAACAACAAGTCTTTTAGAGCCCATACTACGTTGCTCGCGTCAATGTGTCGCGCAATGCCATTTTCAGCTCGCGCTCATTTTCTTTGACGTTGATTTTGTGGTAAATAAATCGAAATGTGGTTTATCGTGGTTTGTACTCTTACCGACAACGACATTACTCGCTTCCCAAACATTTTTTCGCATTGTTTCTGCATATTAAGCGAGTTTGTAAAAGTTTTTGAAAGGAAAGTCTGACGCGTACAGGCAGCTAAATTGCATAATGCAGCGCGTGCACTTTCAAGTCCGAGTCGGTGTTTTCAGTTGTGAAGACAAATATTTATTTCGTTATCTTTGATATGGTGGTAAAAAAATCGAATGTGGTTTATCGTGATCTGTACTCTTATCGACAACGATACGGGTCATCACTGTGGTCAAAATGTTGTGGACTCATGAGGCAACAAATTGAGCTGCATCACGAAGCGCGCGCTTTGCCTTAGTTATTGAGTACGTCAGCAGCATTCACCCATGGGCAAATAGTAAATGCTCAATTAGCCAATCAGAGCGCGCGCTTTGCTTTAGTTATGTTATAAAACCGTTTGATTTCCAGTAATTCGTTCTAATTTTGGTTTGTAACGCTCTTAGTTCTTATTCTGGCACGTTTATTTATTATTTGTAATTTCCACGTATTCTTGTAAGCCTATTTAAGACGCTCTCGTTGCAAACTACTTTTTGGTCACTTTCCTATAGTTATGAAATCTCTTTCCTATGAGAGACTTCTTCTCAAGAACAACGACTCTTAGCAGTAAACCAGTGTCAAAGTGTTTTATCAGATTAGTAATAGCAGAAAAGAAAAACAATCGAAAAAGAAACAGAAAATGAAAGAAAGAAAACCCGTATTTTAAGCAAGCAAATGTAAGTTTCTATATAATGCTCCGGGTTCTAAATCTGTTAAGCTCATTTAGCCTCGAGTTTAACAAAACTTGTTGCATAAAGTACGTTTAATGGCATTTTCTTGTAGATATTGTGTAGCGCTTATTTAGCATGGTTAGTCTTGATTTATTGATTGCCTTATAGTCTTTACTTTGCTTGCAAGGTCGTAGCTAGCAACACGCAATCCGAGGCAAAGCCTCAGACATTTTTATTTTCTTTTTGTTGTTTATAATCATCATAAACACTTTATATACCTAGGAAGGGAATTCAAAAATGACATTGCCTTCCCGGTATAATTGTTTTCTGGTTACGGCCCTGCCTTGTACAACTGTGATGAAGTGTAAAATCTACTGGCTAGTAAACTTAACCTATAGCAAAAATATAGAGAAGAGTTTTTCAGGTCTATTTAATAGAATTAAGTCCTCTAGCTTACATATTTCTAAACATCAAACAGAAGGCATAGGGGATAGTTCAGTTTTGGGAATTAAATTACAGGTTTAGTTTTAGGAATAATATACTTAAGTAGCCACTCACTTGTGTTCTACTGTGTTTGAAATCTTCGAATCGGATTTGTTCTCTCATCGTTTTCTATTCGCTGTTAGTATATCAACTAGTATTCTCTCACGAGTGCTGTTCTCTAATTGGCTACACTACT
Organism: Catalaphyllia jardinei; assembly: GCA_022496165.2. Taxonomy (NCBI): domain Eukaryota; kingdom Metazoa; phylum Cnidaria; class Anthozoa; order Scleractinia; family Caryophylliidae; genus Catalaphyllia; species Catalaphyllia jardinei. Next base: position 960,453 of record CM042754.1, on the reverse strand, counting down.
CAGAATCTATTTAAACATTCGTATAAATCTATTAGCGTTCTATCACGAACGCCGTTCTCTGATTGGTTACGCTACTCAATATCTAAGTATTCTGTGATAGATAGTGAGTAGCGTAGCAGTGCGCGCTTGTTAACAAAATGACGGCCGCTTCTTGACGTTTTCGAAATGTCTGTGAAGGGGATTTAGATTTAGGATTTAGTCGCAGGGACTTGTCCCACAATTTCAAACTGCATGTTTGAATTCGTGGAACTAGTAGCAGGGACCAAAGTTAGTCCCTGTGACTAGATTTCAAAGCAAAAATGGCCAGTTCACACGATGGGACTTGTCCCCGCGACTTGTTGCAGGGCCTAGTTCCCTCTCGTGATGCCGCCCTTAATTATTTCACAGAACGTTCGGTCTGAAAGTTGCCCCACGGATATTTGATGTTCTTTAAACAAATCTTTACCCGAGAAGCGAAGGTTTGAAGGCAAATATAGTTCCTCGACAGAAACACTCTATTGTTTAATTTAGTGTGCAGTGGCTTCATGTAGTAGACGAAATTTCAAAGTTTCCGAGTTTCTCCGAAGTTTTGAAAGACATTTAGAAACAAATGAATAATAAAATCCTAAGGGGACTAAAAGAAAGGCATTTGCGGTTTCTATAAAAGCTCAAAAGTTTTGAAAGAATCTAATAGGCGCGTGTACACAACTGCAAAGACCAATTTACAATAACTGTCTAATTTATCGCGCGCTGTTTGGCTCATTTTTATCGTTAATAAGGGTACAGACGGATAAAAGTTTAATTTATTCAAGCTTTCAAGTTCAACTTTGAGCTTTTAAACTGTCAACGTTTTATTGACTTTTTATTGACTTTTCCAGTGGCCAATCAAAACGCGAGAAAGGCAATTGACAATGTTCGGAATAAAATTCACTTTTCTTTGTTTGCGGCAAGTTTGCCCTCATTTATTCCCGGCATTTGACCATTTTGGGTTCTTGTTATTGTAAAAAACAAATTGACGTCAGTCAAGTTTATGCGTCTATTCTCTTATTGATGATAACATGGTCATAACATGGTCAGTTTACCGCGGAACCACTAGCCTGCGGCTAGACTCGTGGTTCCACAGCCAATTATATGATACCTCGAGCAGTGAAACGATGTGTTCCTCGCCTCGAATAGTTCAGCTGCAAAAAAGGCGATGAACAGAGAATATGTGTAACTCCAAGGGTGCCAATGCACTTCGCAATCAATATCATCCTAGAAATCCCATGCCATGAAACTCACTGAATTGAAATATATCTAGATCCGTTTGGTGGTCAAGTTAATTGCATTATATTCTGCTCGCAGAGCACCGGCAGCAGAAACACAATTTCAGCAGCAGACACGTAAGCTTTTTGAACAATAAAATTGAGATTTGTGTTTAAGTTTGTTTGAGTTTTTCTCGAGTTTTTCGGTCGTCCGGTGAGCGACCAAGCGAAGAGGAGGATATTGTTTATTTTAAGTAGAAGGGAGGGGGTTCGGGATACACATATCACTGTGACACCGGGATCGTTACCCGGATTCTCCAAGACCAAGATTTTTGCAACAATGTTAACATCTTGTTTGTCCTGTCTTTCCTTCTTGTAGTTCTCTTTTCCTCATTTATCTTCTCATAAAACACGCCTAGTGTGTCAAGACGTCCTGCACAAAGTCACCATATTACATTTACTCTGCATTCTACTAGCACTACAACAAAGGTTCTTGTGGTTCACTCTCTATCTCCAGCAGCCGAGGAGAGCGAAGATGACGGCTTTCAGTGGGGTGTCTGCTGACTCGGATGATAAGAACGAAAGAGGTTCTGCGAAGTACCACGCGCTAGTTCTTGACCATAGTAAGTAGCACTTAAAATCCGGTCCTGCAGCAGACTGCAAACTAATTTGACTTTTTTTAGCATTTGCGTAGCAGCAGATGGTCCGTTAGCTCAGTGGCAGAGCGTGGTGCTAATATGGTGTTGATGTGGCGCCAGGGTCATGAGTTCGACCCTCACAAGGACTATGGTTGTTGTTTGTTACGCGATTTAAACACGTTTTAAAAATGTTTGTCTCTTGTTTTCAGCAAATGCCTCAAGGAAAACCGTAAGAGCAGCACCTGAATCATGAACACAGCTGGGCTACCCTGCCTGAACTAGTTAAAAATTCCAATGTACTTTTGAGTCAGTATTCTTGGTTTGAAGAGAACATTGAGCTACTTTAAATCTATTCATTTACATCAACTGCAGTCACAACTTTGGTATGAGAAACGTATCGCAGGGAATTAGCTCAAATGGTAGAGCGCCCGCTTAGCATGCGGGAGGTACCGGGAGCGATACCCGGATTCTCCAATAGTACCCTCCAACTGTTTTTTTTTATTGTCGTACCAATAACGATATTTGTTATTAGTGATAAGGACTGTTGACAGAGATTGACGTCAGGAATAAAATATCAAAACATCACTTCTTAAAATCAGTTGAAATAAACACATAACCTTGCTTTCCGACGCGAATATTCCAGTCCGTTTCACTGAGGGCACAGCAGTGAACTCCGGCCAACTGTTTGGCAGCTATAGGTTGATTGTGACACTATATCATACTAATTTGAGAATCACCAACCACAGAGGACACAAAGTTTCACCGTCACTATCGAGTGGCTCCTTTCATTCAAAACTCGAATCGAATGGCCTTCAGTGGCGCAAGCGTAATATATATTTTAAACTCCTATAATTCAATTCAAGGCAACGCCCAAGCTCTTCGTTTCACAGGGCTGCTCTAATCACAAAAACTGACGTGACATTTCCAGCATTTGTTTAAGATTTTTTGATTTTGAAGTTCAATTCTGCTTTCGTTGGAAGTTTCCATCACACAAGAAGCGACGCTCGAGTCTAGTTTGACAGTCGCGTGATTTTCCTGGACCAATCACAAATCTATGCTCGCATAGCAACCAATAGGATTGTATTATGGGCTCTGTTGGAGTGAGAGAAGAAGCAGGAATTACAGCCGGAAGAAAAAGCAAACATTGGGCCTGAAGGAATGCCGGGAGAGAACGGAGAGCCTGGACTGAGAATCTCTGTCAGCCACTACTGTCGTCATTTCTCCTGAGCTTGCAATAGTTTGGATCAGAGCGGACAATCGCTCATAAATCAGGCAATCAGTTGTTTCGGAAGCCATGTTGCATTAGGAGAACTTGACAGAGGGTCTCAATGGGGTTTAACCGTTGGCTGTAAAAGCTCGCCAGTAATTAAGTCTGTGAAAAAGAAAAGTAAAGTTCACTCTCCTTTCATGCGAAGATTCACGGTCAAAAAATTAACCACTTTGGATTTAAACATATCAAATAGTCACTTGGGAAAATAATTATTTTAGTCTTATTCCAGAATATCCTCCCTCATCTAGGAACCAGCCGGGATGCAGTCTGCATATTAACTATAACATCATAAATCATTATGCACTGTGACAAAACTATTTTTTACAGAGGTTTACCAAGCTCGTGACAAAATTCAAGGAATTAGCCATCGCTTGGCTTCTTCAAAGTGATTTAAACCTGACCTAAAAACTGATTCTTTGCTCTTCGCTTGACAGAGCCAGAGAACTGTGTATTTCATGACTTGGTAAGATGAGGTGTTTTGACATAAAGGTTCGACCTTGCTCTTCCCTTTCAGTTTTGCTGTTCTTCGCCACCTGGGTAAATATCAATTTTCAGCAAAAGGTGAGGCTTTGGTCACTTTTAAAAATCGGTTCTTTTAAATTAACTGTTTTCTTGAGAAAGACCGAAGCGAAAATTTTAGTGCCACTTGATGCTAACTCCGTTCAGTGATGGGCGGGTGTGCTAATTAACAAAGTGAACTATCTATCGATCTTGACGTTAATTCGTTTCAGCTAAATGTTGATTTCTTTTGAGGTTATACCAAGGTGTACCCTGCGAGCAGAGATCCCTTCGATCTTTCTAGGAAGGCAGGGAGATAGAAGGGACCTCCACTTGCAGGTTGTTAATCATGATCTTTCATTTTGTCAAGAACACCGAATGGATACACTCCCTTTCCCTTTTCATTCTGCTTAAATGAACTGAAAACAGACAAACAGTGCTGGTTTCATGGTTTCTAGGGAAGGACTTCTCCTACAGTTTTTAGCATTTGCGTAAGCGAGTGAACAATAAACCAAAAATGTTGTGGTCAGTGTAGAGACGGTCTCAGTTGTATCGGTGATTTAGGATGATGGTGACGTTCCACTCTAATATTTTCACTTTACATTGTCTGCTATACAATCGTCTGTTCAAACGTCTCTCTGTCGATTTCGGGGGCATTTATATCCTTCGCGTCTTATTTTATAGGTTTTTTTATTTTGATATTTTGTGACCGTAAAGTGACCATTTTTAAATGCAAGACATTCTTTATAACATCTCAAAGCTTGATGTTGCTCGTGCAAGATGGTCCGATTATTAAATGTTTCAACTGGTGATTAAACGTATTTCAATAAATATTTTATCACCCGGCTTCTGATCTTAACGAGATTGAACTCCTCTCTCAAGGTAGCGGGATGCAACTGCTCGCATGCTCGGATTTTCGCTTAAGTTGTCTGCCGTGTAGCGGAAACATAATTGGAAACAAAATTTGACACAAAATGGAAACAACGTTTTGGCATATGGCAAACCAGGAAACCATGATCGGGAAAACGTGCATAGGTCATGAATGTTTTTGGAAAACGTTCCCTAGTAGGGTAGCTCTCCCTGAACAATTTTGCTTGTGCAAACCCTACTTGCTTGTAAACAGGGCCTTAGAAAGCTTCAGATCTCCTTTAGTGTCATCCCGCTGACTCACGTGAAGCTACGTGATGCAGTTTTGCAGCAAACATCCTATAAAACAAGGCATAAATGGCTGCAAGCTACTGGGAATGCCTGGGATTGGTTGAACCGCGATGAGATCTTAACATGTTGCCACAGCTTTGCGCCTGTTGTCCTGTTCTCAAGGTGTCAGTCAGATTACTTGGCGCAAATAACGTTTTAATAAAAGAACAATTCCAGCTGGCGGAAAATGTTTGAAGTGCTTGCTACTTGCCGTTGACTATTTCTAGAGTGCTCGCTACTCGCATGACAAACTTGATAACTGCTCCTGCTCGCAAAAGTAAACGCACTGCTCGCATGCTCGCAAACGCTCGCAGACTATTCGATACCTTTAAATCTGTTTGTTGCAAACATAGCAGTGGCTTCCAATCAGTGTAAAGATGTTGGCGTCAGTGTATTGATATTCCCTTTCTGTAACAAAATGTCATCCTGTAACGTATATCTCAATTTAGTAAATTCTCAGCTCCGACTATTGCATTTCTAGCTTTTTGATTGGCTAAAAAACTCCAACTATGAGCCAATAGCTAGTCGGAGTTTTACGTCATATGGAAAATAGTGCGCCAAGTTTAAAATTTTTCGCTTTATAAAATTGCGGAAATAAAAATAGGCGGCAAAACCCGGTTTGAGAATTTACTAAAACAATTATTCCATTCGCCCTTGTTGGATATGAAGTGATTATAACCAACTCGCGCTACGCGCTCGTTGGTTATTTTATCACTTCATATCCAACGTGGGCTCGTGGAATAATTGTTATATATCATTTTCATAATTAAAGCTCTTGCAATCGAACCTTTTTTACTTTCGAGGTCTCTAACGAGCTCATGACAAAATTCGAGGAATTAACTGCCACTTGTTCAAATTGACTGTCTTGTTCAAATTGATTTTTAAAAACCCGACCTAAAACTGATTCTATTCTCTACCACTCGCAAGCAACATGATATTTTAGAGAACAGTCCCAAGAAAGCACGCGCGCTGATCGGTTAAAAATCGTGTTTGTATAACTCGATGGAGACACAGAACTCTTCGCGTTGTTCTCTAAAAGAAATAGAAAACATGTACTCTGTGTTTCTATCGAGTTATAGAAACACTCGTAAAAGTTTGGGAGAACTCGAAAAAGCTGTGGAACACTTGCCTGCGGCTCGTGTTGCCACAGCATTTCTCGTTCTCCCAAACTTCCACTCGTGTTTCTATAACTCGATAGAAACCCGGCACATCTTTTCTATTTCTTGAAAATTAAGGTATTTACATACGCATTAAACCAGTTTGAGGTGATTATATAAGGTAAGAAGTTGAAAGAGCCGTAGAATTGTGCATCTTATGACTTGGCAAGATAAGGCGCTTGGCAATGAAGTTTCGACCTTGCTCTTCCCTTTCAGTTTTGCTGTTCTTTGCCATTTGGGTAAATATCACTTCGACAGCTAAAGGTGAGACTGTGATCACTTTTAAAAATCCGAGAGGAAACTTATCTTAAGGTGCTGGGAACCTGCTGTCCGAAGGCCGTTCTTGGAATATCGCCAGCTCTGTTGTCCTAGCATTTGACCCTTAAAAGATTTTATACTATTCTAAAACAGATAGAAAAATAGCGTTATAGAGTCTTGAGACATATCATCATCCATAATATCCAAAGATATCCTCAGTTGATAAGACGTCCTGAATACACGGCAAGTTACTGCCCAAATCCACAAATTATACCCGTAAGAGAAGACGAGCTCTCTGCTCCTTCAACATGGCGGGTCCCTCCCAACAACCCCTGGAATGGAAGTGGAATACAGCTTGTTCCATTTCCTATTGTGGTTTGCTTGGTTCTTGTGCTCACATCTGACATTACGTGTAATGACAGATTACCTCAAATGGCTTTTTTCGTGTTTGCAAGTGAGCAAAGACCGAATTTTGAGTTGTTGAAAGATTTTGGAATAGAAAAATAGCTTTTTCTTTACTAGTTTGTTTCTTTATTATATAAAACAAGTAGATTCCATGTTGCCGTTGTCTGTCCAGTAATAGATCACAGAAGACGTCAAAATGTGAAAAGGACATCAGTGGCACACTCGACTATCGCCTCGTCTGCCACTTTTTTGTTCTGACCACATTTTGACGTCATCTGTAATCTATTACTGAACAGACGCACAGCAACATGGAATCTATTGGTTAAATAGACAACGATCGCGGGCTTCGCTCTTAAAACTGAAAATTATCCTTAATTTTATGCACAAACAATAGCTTCCATTTGGCGCGAAAATATGTTCGGGTATCTGTCCGCGGACATTATCTGTTCCGAGGAGCAAACGGTTTTCCGAAAGCGAAGCTCGAGGAAAACTGTGAGCTTTGAGGAACAGAGAATATCCTCGAACACGTATCCCAGCATGCATATTTTCGCTCCAAATGGAGGCTATTATTTATGTAGAAAACTCGGGCTCGTGGTAAGAAGACATCAATGTGTTGAGTATGTGATAATTTCTTTGAAGAGTTAGATGATTTAAGTGTCCTTTTAAAGTATTGCCTCCCGGCGTAATCCATGAGGGAATATGCCTAATACTGCTGCACCTATAAGTCCATCCAAAACGCCTCATAGAGTTGTACTTAATTAATAAGCCTTAACTTCCACTCTACCTCTTTCTCAGATGTAAGGAGTAGTGTTTCGAAACCCTTTCTTGTCCTTTTTTATCTTGTAGCCTAAAGTAACAAATTAAATGTACATAGCGCTCGTCTCCCACCAATGTGGCGTTGCTGGGTTCCATCCACCGTGGGATAAAAGATGGCGGTTTATATCAAATACCTTGCGAACCTGACACAGCATATAAAGCACAAAGAAAGCCAAATTTTTTGAGCATTTGTCCCTGTACTAAGGACATCGTGTAGCTTAGGTCCCAAGATTTTATAACGTTTCAGTACATTTCTGTGAAAGGTGTTAAGGTTCTCGTGCGCTAAGAACTATAGGTAAGTATACCAGTCGCCATCTTTTTGCCTACGGAGGATTCCGGGCCGGTTGCATGACATATCTGGGTTGAGTTTTTTGTTGGTCCTCGCCTTGCTTCCAAGATGCTTCTCCGCGTTCTCCGGTTTTTCTCCCTGCTGGTTTGAACTCCTGCGTTGTGAAGTAGGAACAAATCAAGTTTTCACTGACGCATCATGAGAACTACCCTTGCAAACTGCCTCCCCCCCCCCCCCTCTCCAACATGGAAATGAACCAATATCCGCTTCGTACATGTATGAACCGGATTGTGTATTGTCCCTGCAACGTTTTCTGCTTACGTACGAAGGGGCTCTAATCTTCCCCTCTTCGCATTCCCGCGGCATGTCCCCTGCTGTATGAGGACCTTTGAGAGTCTTTTCCCCAGGAGAGTTCAGCCATGACGTGCGCGCGGTTGAACCGGAACGAAGGTGCGTTATTGGAACCGTAAAAAATGAAGAGGACCGGATCAGAAACACGAAATACAATAGGATTAGAAAAATAAAACTTCTATTGTCTCTTAAGTTTAATTAACTGTTAATTTACCCGCTGGAACCTCTTGTGCTACCTGTTGCATCAAGAGTTTTAGGAGTCGTTCCACATCAATATTTAATCACTTAAGTTTGTTGAAGTTCATTCAGTGGTTGGGAAACATCTCGGGGTTGTTAAAATGGAGCGTTTCGTCTGTCTCGTTGTTCTGATATCACTCTGCAATTATAACTACGGCCTGGAGAAATTACCCGTGGGGACTGTTACGGGAAATAAGAGTCTCACAGCAAAAGTTGAAAATGGAACTATGGTGGAAGATGGTGCGTCAAAGATGAACTCTTCTCGTTTCAGATTTCAACCTGCTTTGTTAATGTTGTCGGTTGAAATCATCAAGAATGGAAATCGTTCTAACAGCACAGACAAGGCACGTGACGGCTCGGAGATTTTTGTTGTGGATGGAAACACACCGGAGGAAATTTCGTTTTTCGAGCCTCCCAAAGCATCGCCGTATTTTCCACGTTTTAGTGAGATTTCGATGCGAACTTTGTACTTGATCGTATGCATAAGTTTGTTAATTCTACTTCTAATGATCGTCAAACTGCTTGTCTCAAGGAGAGAACGTAAAAAGGATTATGATATGGTGACCAAAGGTGAATTTGACGCTTAAAACTGACCTTAATGGATCACAAACAACGAACATTTGGCCATTGTGCTCTAACATGGTAAAAAGGATTTTCATGTAACCGGAAAATCCGGTTGCAAGCTGGTTTACAGGAATCAGAACTCTTCACATTGTAAACTGGATTGCTCGGTTTTGTTTATGTTGCTCCTCGGAAATATCGCTTTACGGAAACACGGAAACGCCTTGGAAACATTAATATTGGAAGCATCATATTTACCATTTACATGAATTATCTTTTAATATATAGTATTGACAAATCACAGGCGAGAATGGGCAAAATATTTGTGAAAGATCAACAGGTTGCCAGGATCTTTGTAGCTTAGAAAGCAAATGACCAACAAACTCGCCATTTTTTGTGGGCTTATTTTTAAAAAATCGTTCCAAATAATACGCACAGTGGCTTAATAACAAATAAATGTTTTTACTTAAGTATCTGTGTCTAGTTCTATTCCCATATAAATGGTTGGTTTTAAGGCCAATTAACATTTACAATCAAATTAACAAGCGAACTATCACACGTTTCTAAGAAATGCGAGGCAACGCTTCTACAAGATTTTCCACGAGATAGTTAAGTGAAAAATGTCTAACTTCACTGAGAAAATGCATTGATTTTAATCCAGTTGAAATGGAGACAGCCAGATGAATGAAATAAAGAGATGCGCGCATTTTTAAACTCGACAAGGGTTCGTTTCCTCGCAAAACGCACCAAGATTGTATTCCAAGATTGTATTCTTAAATCCAAAAACGGCTTTTACATCTCTTTACTAAACAGATTAATCCAAGATCGCTCGGATCATGGTGCATCAAAGGAACCGAAGAGACCTTGCCCAGTGTGGACACTGAATGAATCAGTG
>CM042754.1:914515-945221 GCA_022496165.2 Catalaphyllia jardinei | reverse complement strand
TTTTTTTCAGGCTTCTTCTTTCCAATTGCTTAAATTGGAAAATTTACTGCGAGGATCATACTTCACTTGAAATCATTTAGGTTCATAAGCACTCCAGAAATCAGATGGTAACCACAACTCCATTTTCTTGTCTTGGAATTTTTCTTTAGTTGGACTTATTCTTCAGCTAAACGTAAATTGTCACATTTGTCAAAATCTGGGAGCCTGAAACCAATGAAACCTTTGATTCGAGACTAAAAGGTGTTTGATAGCTTCCTTCGACGTAACCAAATACAGATGGATAGTCTCACGTACATTACTATAGTGTCTGAAAAAGGATTTTATAAACATAGCAAAAATATTATGTTTTGTATTGGAGTGAAAATCGTATCGGTACGATGTGAAAAGAGTTTAAGAGCGTGTCCGTGTAAGAACCGACCACTCAAATTTTCGTGGAAAATGGATTGTCTTCATTTTTTCTACACAAGTCAAGCAGCATATGCTATGAACGAAAATGACCTTTATTTCGATAGATTCGCTTTTTCAAGTTTTTTTGAGGAATTTTTTTTTGTAGGCACCCCGAAAACCACACAAACCGGAAATTGAAACCCCCAAAAATTGGGGGTTACGTTATGCTTGCTCAAAATTCACACATTCAATGAAACAATTTTATTCTTTTAGAATTACTGCATAATTCTTTCTCCTTTCTACACAACTTAAAATTATCTGCTTATCTTAAACGCAAGCAAAGTTATGACGTTTTAACCTGATCCTCAAAAAAACGTCTTTGCCATCGTTGCTGACATAGCCTCCAAACAAACAGATTTTTCTCAAAAGTGGGACCTCTACATGAATGATGGCCGTTATCAGCGTAATGTACCAAGCCTAAGCTACAATTATCTGTATTAAAAGTTGTGGGCACTCATAATTTTGATGCACAAAAATTTCGACAAAGTAGCGGAAAATTCAACATTTTGTGTGGAAATGACGAATCTCATCCGTTGACTGAAATGCAGTTTTAATTTTCTCAGCGAACTTTTTTGACATTACCTGATTAGAGCTATTGAGTTTTAACGCTTGGAAAACTCGATGAGACTTGTTTTACGCCAAATTATCGGGAAATCTCCTAAGCCTTGCTTTGCTTTTGAATGACCACTACTGATCGTCACCAGCTGTTCCGTCACGCATCACGCATTCTTGGTTGAAGCAGGAGTTGGTTTAAAATCTCTTATTCCCATACAAACGAGCTGCCTTTTTAGATTATTTCATACTTTATCAACACCTTTTAATTTTCGTGTTTCTTTTTACAAGATTGCTCTAATATCATCGCCAAATCCGGTAATGTAAACAGTTGGAGTCAATGTCGACACCATTTCACATTTGTTCGATTAAGGTGGCCCATGTTCGCTACTCACATTTGACTCTTATTAAACTAATCAAAATATGGCATGCCAGGCTAGCTAATTTTTACAAATTTATAGGGCATACTAAACTAAGACAGAATTTCTTCTTATTCTTAGAGAAGCCAATTTTGACGGCGTGTTCACGACGTGACACCTGAATAACTCGGGAACGCAGTTTCGTGCAATTCGCAAACGATTTCCCTGGAAGCTAGTAGAGCATTGCACAGCTAAATCCACTACTTTGGATGTTTTTTAAATATTTTTTAACTTTCACAGAGTCGCTTTGCTTTTCTGTCAACATTTTACTCGGGAAAATATACCCAAGGACCAGGCACATCCAAGTGCCATTGTCTAAAATGGGCTGCATTGCTTTTTTTGGTTTGATGTTTAGGGAGATATCAATTTTGTTGACGCATTACTCTTTTAATAAAATTCATTTTTAACAAGCAGTGAATCAAGGTTTAAACTAGGCTTGTGTTAGTGACCGTCCAGTAGCAAATATGGGGCCACATGGCCTATACCACTAAGGGATCTGCGGCATGCCTCCCAAAACATTTTGCAAAATGTGCGTTTTCCACGATTTTCAGCAGAAAAATTAATTAAATGTATCGTTTGGACTTGAATTATAATAAGCCGTCATTTACTTAGGCCAAAAACCTAAAATAGATTGAAACAGCCCATACTAAACACAAATTTGTCTTAACATCTCATTGAGTGTCTGATTAGGACGTTTGTCAATCGTTGATCTTGGCGGTCATCTTAGGAGAAATGTATAGGTGTACACCTCCGTATCCACAATCGTCATTTATACATGTCAGTTGTGAAATCACGCCTATATTTCCAGGCTTTCGAATCACGGTACGTGCCTGCTTAAATGCAAACGAATCAAGCAGGATGGCTGTTTATAGCACATGTTTCTTTTTTATCACTTTTAAGTCATGGTTATCCATAAGAGTTTTTTCTGCAAGGGTGTTTGCTTAGCAGTGTCCATGGTGAGGGTTGATATACCCGCCCACGAAATGTATCAGACTTGAAAGGGAAAAATGTCCGTTTTCCTAATGGTAAAGAAAACAGGTCAATGGGGATTCCACCAGGACCAAGAAATTAAAACTGGACCACTAAAGTGGCTGCCAAAGTGCAGGAATTTTTTTCTTCACTTCGTCTTTCAATAATTTTTTTTCAGTCATCCTCCCTTGCATGAATATTTCTTTCGCCCCACACTACCCCCACCCATTACTTTTCTAATGGTCCGTCCCATTCGAAAAAAAAAAATCATGAAAGACTACTGAAGTTAATTTAATTTGATTGCAATCGTGCGAAGTCAGGTTATGAAGCAATCTCATGTAAAGTGAGGTAAGATTTTGCAATTTTAACACCACCATCTTTCATTGCAATTCGGCATGTAAGCACGTGATATGTTTTAGATCTCTCGCTTTCAGGTGTACACTATCCGGGAACTTTCAGGTGTACACTATCCGGGAACTTTCTCAGTTGTGGTTTTCACTTTCTTTCCCTCTCCCTTCGCCAATTCGAATTTTTTGCGCATCAAAATTATGAGTGCCCACAACTTTTAATACAGATAATTGTAGCTTAGACTTAGTACATTACGCTGATAACGGCTATCATTCATGTAGAGGTCCCACTTTTGAGAAAAATCTGTCAGCAACGATGGCAAAGACGTTTTTTTGAGGATCAGGTTAAAACGTCATAACTTTGCTTGCGTTTAAGATAAGCAGATAATTTTTAGTTGTGTAAAGTTGTTTCATTGAATGTGTGAATTTTGAGCAAGCATAACGTAACCCCCAATTTTTGGGGTTTCAATTTCCGGTTTGTGTGGTTTTCGGGGTGCCTACAAAAAATTTACCTCAAAAAGTGATAGAAAGCGAATCTATCAAAACAAAGGCTGTTTTCTTTCATTGCACATGTTGCTTGACTTTTGTAGAAAAAATAAAGGCAATCCATTTTCCACGAAAATTTGAGTGGTCGGTTCTTACACGGACACGCTCTTAAATTTTTAATTTTTTGTTTTTGTAGTTTTGAAGAGAAGGGGTTTTGTGTTGTCTTATACCACACCTCTCACTCGCTGGTAAATTTAGAGTCAATTGCATTGCTGTTGCCTGGTGCGAGTCTTCTCCGACGCTAGCAGTGAATTTCGGCGTTGTTTTTCAAGAAGGGAGCGGACATTTTTTAACATTGTGACATTTTGATGCTACTGATCCCGGCAGATATCTTAGCTCAACTGGCGCAGAAATTAGGAACTTGGAAATGCATTTTCCCATCCATGTTACAATGCTGTTTACGAGCCGTGAAGAAGTGTAAAAATATATATATATTCACCACCAAGACAAATTGCTTACAGTCGAGACTTTGTTCTCAGAATATGGCCATCAGTATGCAATTTTTACACTTGTTTCCCACGATAATTTAAATAAAAACAGTTGTTCATTTTTAGCCTAACATGTCGAATTTATGATCACATCGACTACTCACCAAAATCAAATGAAAAGAAGAAAATATCACATTGTTTAAGTTAGTTCCCGATCAGTTTTGTTGTGATAGTCGGGTAAAGTGATCTCCATTTATAACATCTTCTGGCGTTAAGTAGAAGGAAAAAGTTAAATACGTGAACTTTATCAAGTTAGTTTGACGCCCTTGCTCTTGTTTGGAGGTAAAAACCTGTTGCAGGACTAAATCAAACAAAATTGGGCTTACTTAAGGCGAAGTCAAACGCAAATTCAAACAAATTTCGAAAACTCATTTTTAAAAACTCTTACGAAATATGTGTTGCATCGAGATCCCACACAAATAAATGTAAATTAGATACTACAAAAGCATTTCAAATGAAACAAAATTGTTATATTAGCTCGTTCCCAGCCAGTCGTCTGTACACTTATAATCTTTTGGGTGCAAGAGGTGTGGTATAAGAATTTTTTGCCTGCTCTAACCTCAAAGAGAATGGCAGATTTCGTTTGTAGTGTAAACTACACTTTTGAAGAAAATTTATCACGCTTGCACTCAGAGAGTAACATCCGTTTTATTTCACTCTAGGATTTCTTCTGTGAAATAATTATACTTGTATTTCACATCTCCTTCAAGAAATTGCGCGCGGTTCCTAGTGGAATTACCTTCGTCAATTGCTTATTTTTATCTTCTCTAGAAGTTCACTACATTTAATAAAATCTCTTGCGCTCAGCGCTCTGTAATGTCAACTGTTCCGTGTACCTTTAACGTGCATATTATAAATTTTAACATCTCTAACGTCTGATTTGAATACAATATGAAGTTGATATTTCTCTGTGGGTGTTCTGTTGTACATGTGGTATTGCTACGCTTTAGCTGGATTTTCTGTCTTTTAACTGTTGCGCTTTAATCCACGTGTTAATGTTTTCTGAGCCTATGCTTACACTTGACAGCGTGCCGGAGCTGCCACTTAGCGTTACTCTCGTGTTCACTTGCAAGTGTACTTGACCACAGTCTCTACGCACTCCTGACATTTCACTTCACAGCACCAGTGAAATTTACACTTGCATTGCGACACCTCCGTGAAGTTGTGGGTGTCGTGTCCGCGTTCACAACACAAGTCCGCGCAGCTGCCGAGACCTTGCGTGGTTTTGTTGCAGATGCGATCTTGCGTTCCAGGGATTCTCAAACGCAAGTCTCGAGCACAATACATGTCTGAGACATTCAGATACACTAAGCGATTGGATTTCGGTTTTTCTGAATCTTCAGATATGGGTACAAGACGTCCTGGTTTCTGGCCACCGGGACTGTCGATCATCGAGGGTTTCACTCGGACAGCTTTGGAATAGTATTCCTTTAATTTATTTCCGATATGACGAATTGAAGGCAGCGTCTTCCAGCATGTGCGGGTCGTACAGGATGCAGAAATTCCATGGCATTTGCATTCAAAAACCAAATTCTCCCTAACAACCTAAAGTAGGCGAGAAAAGTTTCCCAATTTAAGGTGGAAAATTAGGTTGCGTTTTAGCTTTGAGAGGCAGGGAACAGTAAAACGAGTCCCACTCTTACTCGGCTCCGTCTTGTTTACTGAAACAGATCCTCTGTAAAAGTTTTTTTTTTTCTGTTTCATTTTTACTAGATAAAAATTGTTCTAAGTTTTCAGAATCGCGAACTTGATGTGAACTCCTTAAACATTCTTATACCACACCTCCCCCCTCAGTCAACTGACTCGAACCTCCGCCCAGTCACTGACTCGCACTGGGTTTTTGTGGCTTAAGAAGAGTTAGCGGCGGGCAAAGCGTAACAAAGTTTTCGCTTAAGGGGGTAAGTTTCTAAAGAAACTGTGGTGCTGCGTCGGTGGGAGTATTACAAGATAATTTGGTTTTATCAACTGAGTTGATAATGTGAATTAGCCACCGTAAAGAGATTGGCTAATTCACATTATCAACTCAGTTGATAAAACCAAAGTTTTCGCTTGTTAGCGTCCAGTTTCCACGAAATGATAAGAAAAGTGCCTGGTAACTGGGAAAATATCGCATTAGGACAAATGATTGTTATCATAGTGATTTTACAAACTTTTTATAGACTTTTCATCGAATTATTCTAGCTATGAACAGATCAAGAAGGCCACAGGCGTCCCAAACTCACGATTTGAGGAATCGATCAAATATTAATGATTTAATTTATGTACGCGTATCGAGTGAGACGTGACTGACTTAAGTCTTTCGACACAGCAGTGTCCAGCCTTGACTTCGTCTATAGAAAAGCTACGACAAACACCTGAAAACCCCCCAAAAACGACGAAACAGGCAAAATGGACAACAGAAATCAGGCAAGGTGAGTTTATTTACTTAATTTCATTCAAAAAAGTAACATTTTATTTCATGGCGCGATTTTATCCTTCGTTATTATAAATTCCATACAATGCCTTGTAGAGCGCTCAAATTCTGAACGGCCCAATGTGTAACACAACACCGCGCACTTAAGTCAGTCACGTCTCACTCGATACGCGTACATAAATGAAATCATTAATATTTGATCGATTCCTCAAATCGTGAGTTTGCGACGCCAGTGAGAAGACATGTCTGTTTAAGAACCTTTCATTTTAACGTATTTCACTTTTGCCCAATGCAGCTAAATAAGAAAAGTCTATTATTATTCTTTACGCTTTATTCTTGGTACAAAAACGCAAAAGTGAGATAGTTTGCCCCGCAAATAGCTGGAAAGCTTGTCGTGGCGGGGCAAGACAAGTACATGAATAACACAAGTTAGCTAATAAAAACAAAAAAACCTACAACTAACAGAAAACCCTGCAGATTGCAACTAAAAAAATACAGAAAATAAACACAGAAAATAACCGATTTGATTAATACAGCGCTTACTGAAGTATAATGCATAAAGACAAGAAAAGCAGTTAGTAAAACCCTTATAAGTGTATCTATGTAGCTACTTTTTTAATCATCACATTTTATTCTTTACCTGCTAAAATATGATAATTTAGTATTTTCAACAAAGTAGGATTTATGGTGGTTACTTGAAGATAGTAAATCATAGAAGTCACGTCTTCAAGAATTTGTATATGTAATCGCATGGGGCCGAGGGCAATTAAGGATTAATTTCACGAGTATTTTCAAAGTTTTTACAAAATTGCCCGAGTCGCGAAGCAACGAGGGCAATTTGGAAAACTTTGAAAATACAAGTGAAATTAATCCTTAATTGCCCGAGGGCACTTGCCATTACTTGTTTATCACATAAAGGGCAAAATTTTGCACAAAGGACAACTTTCAAGGTCTTGCCGTCGCGTAAACAGGTTTGCCGGTTGTCATTATTTAACAGGCTAGCAGTAGCACGGTGAAAGCCTACTATAATAGCAAGCAAAACACAGCAACTTGGTTCAATTCACTCAAAGCCATTTCTTTAGAAACAAAACTATAACCAATCTAATTTTATTCACCCGTTGCGAAGCTTGCAACGGCGTGAAACTACTTCACCGATCGATGATAGATGTAAGCAAGTGTCCAAACAAGCTCTAATAACTTCTTGAATCCAAAACTGTCCTTACCAACACCAACACAGTCCTTACCGTACCAACACAGTTTACGCTGTTTTTACGCCGATAAGATGAGCTGTAATACTAATAAGACGACCCGAAGCAAAACGAAGAAATCAACTTTCAGTTTGGCGGCCATAAAGTTCTGTAATTCTATGCTTCGTGCAACACCAGCCGTCCCCACTCAAACGTTTTTAAGGCTTCGAATCAATACATTTTTAGTCGGAAAAATCCTTTTGCTTTTTTACCAAAAGACTGTTGATTCTCTTTCACGTTAAGATGAGATAACCGTGTTTAGGTGAAACTCAGAAGCGGTGCGTTTCTGAAATTTCTTTTCAAAATCCGTTTGAAGCGGGAAACCAACTCAATGCAGGCGTGCTCAGCCATTCAGCATCAAGTAATTTTGCCCGGGGCAATTACAAAAATTTTCGGTTGTTTACCATTTACATGGGGAAACCGGTTGGTCGATGGTTTGTGCAAATGGAAAGCAAAAGTCGCATTTGGAAAGTTCCGTTTGGGGTAGGCATGTACCATTTGAACAACATACATCTTCAAAATGGCTGCTGAAGGAATTACTTCTCGATTATGAGGAAGAGGGAGAATTCCACTTAATATCAGCCACTGCAGCTTTCATGAAGAGAGATCTAAAGAGAATTGTTGGTTTTTGTGAGGCTGTGGTGCCGTCTTATGCAATCGATGAGTTCAGATCGCACTTTCGAATGACCAAAACCACCTTCGAAGTTCTTGCTCAAGAGTTGGCAGCTTGCACACTGGAAAACGGAACTTTCACTAGCAGCCATGTTGACGAATCCCACGTAACGCAGATAAAAATTGGCGTATGGCCTGGAACTGGTTTCGAATGGCAAATGGTAAGCACATTTTCCGTTCACATATTCCGTTTGGGAATTTGGGACTACCTTTCAAGACGTTCCGTTTATTTTGAAAAATTTCCGTTCGGGCAAACCAAAACAGTCTTACCATTTACATCCCGACCGAAATTTCCGGAATTTTTCGGTAAATGGTAAACAACCGAAAAAATGCCCTCTGTCTCGGCCAATCAGCATTCAGTAATTTTTCCCCGTATGTTACTATTAAGGCTGTTTCTGTTATTAAGGACGCGCCCAAAAACTTCCCACGTACAGATTTTTTTAAAACTTTGACTGAAGCTAGAAAATGATAAGATTAGATTAAAAACGCAAAAATAATCGGGAGTCACCGAACACGTTTTAAAGATAAAGCGTATTGCAGACCATGGCATTTCTAGGATTTCCAGTCATTTGAGACGATTCTGGCCGGATTCATTACTATCGGCATATATTTAAGTTGAAAAATCATATCTAAGTTATGTGTGTTTAACAGAGCATATATACGCCTATTTGATAGATCTTTAATCATTGCTGACCACGTCAAGGCCACTGGACATAACATCAAGTGGGATCATTTTGATATTTTAGCGAAGGACAAAACAGACTATCATTGTAAAATAAAAGAGACCTTATTTATTAAAGAACTTGAGCCAGCTTTCAACGTCAACTTCGGAAGAGAAAAGCTGATGCTTTATTAATCTGTTCTAGTTTTATATTTTACTCTTAAGTATTTGCTTAATCTAGGTTCCAGTCCCCTCACCTTTATTATATATAAGTAGCTGTTTCAAATTTTAACGGTTACTTTTGAAAATGTATGTAGAGTACACGCGAAACGTCAAGTCATAAAATGTACAAGTTCAACATGTTTATCACTGCTGTGTGTGTCTTATTTTTGATCAAATTACGGTGGCCCAAGAACAAAAGTATTCATGATAGATCTTTGCTACATATGTCATTAAATCAGGTAGAATTAGCCTTAAAAAATGCGAATTCTAAGTTATACACACCTGTATCCATGTACCAATTTGACCTTATTTGAATAGTAAATGAGAAATAATTAAAACTTCCCACGTACAGATTTTTTTTGTTTTTTAGTATAATAGAAAGAATCAGAAAAGGAAGTGATCTGCCGAAAAAAAAGTGGGGGTCACCGAGCATCCAACAAAAATATTTGCACACCAAGTTGACGCAAAGGCCATCAGCTCTATATTTTGTTGAGTTTTGACTCGGCGCGCGCGCTAGAAATACATGACGTGGCACGCGCACGTTTCTGGAAAACCGTATTGCTTGAAAGCTAAGCTTATTGAAATCAAATTCATATATCGTTTTATGCATGAATGCATTGAGTTTAAACTCAAAATTCCTAAGAAAGAAATCTTTTCCCTGCTTGTTTGATAACCCAAATTGATCAGTCAAGCCCCTGACTTCGTCCTCCACAGACCGTGGAAAGCACCATCAGTTATTTTATAATGTGATATAACACCTTGAACAAAGTTGACCTTATTGGAAACTCACTTTAAAACAACAGGTTCTACAGCAGGCGTGCAGGAGAGTTTAAGCAAACCACAACGACAACGGCAACGAGAATCGAACACCGCCAAACAAAAGGATTCATGAGTAGAACAATAGCTGAGCACGTCAGTTATAATTCTTTACAGTGTTCTGCACAACAACAGCGTAAAATGACCAAGTTCTGCATATCTTTGAAAAAACGAACAAGAGTGACAATTATTTCGTGTTTTCATTTGGAATAGATCACTCACATCATATATTTACGTTGAGCAAGTTCTGAGGTCAAAAGGTGCACTTAACAGATGTAGAAAATTACGAAATTCAAAGGTCAAACGTTAATGCATTTTTTCACTAGACGTCCTTAGGATCCTGGTAGTCATTCCTTAAGCTCTCTACAGTTTCTAGGGGATGGGGGCAGGGAATCATTTATGGATATTTTTTAGCTTTTGCTCACTCGTCACAGACGATCATAGAATTATCGTGCACTTTGCTCGGCTAAACTGTTAACTGCTCAAACAAAATTTTCCTGTTTGTCCTGAATTGCCGGCAAAAATGACCAAAGAGCGTGCAAGAATGGTCCAATTTACCGTAGTCGTGGCGAAAATTTTCCTGCAGCTCTTAAAGTAGAATTTCAGATTTTCTCACAATACACAGAAAGGTTTTTTCAAGCGTGATCTGGAGCATAGATAAGCTAAAACACCGAGCAAGATAGAAAATAGTACTTTCAATACTATGGATATTGTAATTAATTATAGCTAATTTGCATATACCAGAGACGCATTTAACCAGATATGATAAAGTAATATCATAGGATGAGCAAAAGGACACTCAAAAACAGGTTTTTCAGTAAACGATTGAAAATAAAGCAAAATACTGAGAAAAATGAAGTGGATTTTTAGACGAACTTTGATTTCAGGTTGAGGTGAACTTTTTTCAAAGTGAGAAGAACTGGTGTCCAGGTCAGCGCGGTCGCAAAGCTGACTGAGTCCCTTTAAATATTTCTCAAGCTTTTGAGACTGTGAAGGGATACCTTGTACGTGACTACTCACATGAAAGTTCTCAGGCACTCGCCGTATGTGATGCTGTTTGTTCAGTTCTCCGCTTTTTTGCAGAACGAAATTTGCCCTTACATTAAGTTACAAATTAGGATCGCATGGATCTATATATAATAGTTTAACTTATTTTTTTTCTCTTCTTGTTAACTCGTAATTTTTGTAATATATGAATATTTATGTGAGTATCAACAACAAGGTTATGAAAGGAACATTGTCTGACATGGCTGCTTTTTAAAATGAGCAGATGTGTTCCTCGTTTACATGAAGGAATCAACTTTTAAGTAATAGATTCTCCCATGAATTAGAATATGTGATCATAATATTGAAGAAGTATTCCACTTGAAACGTGATCCTTTTGTCTTTATTTCAAAATAACCTTAAAAAAACTAAACTTAACTTTAAGGGTGGGAAAGCAAATGTGTTTATTCCAAAAATATCTCTTCGTTATATTAAAAAACTTGTTTTGAAAATATAAGGTGATCTGTCAGTGTTTGTCACGTAGTTCCCAGCTGTTCAAGAATCCACAGTTAATATAAATCTCGGCAGGCGGGCTTACAGAGCATCGTAGGTTTTAATTACTACGAATTCAACCAAACAATTCTTTTCATAACCATAACGCCAGGGATTTTTTTTTATTTCACAAAGGGTAAAATTGCTCCCCCTTCGAGATGGCGCTGCTGGTATCCAGTATCGTTTACAGTCGAGAAAATTTCGTCTAATTCGTCTTGAATCTTACCGTCGAACGATTGGAAAGGCCTTCAGTATTGCTTAGTCGCTTTCAAAGTACTGTAGTAAAACGTTGATGAGTCAAAGTGTATAGAAACAAAGGTCCTGTGCTCCATAAGCTTGCATTCCCTCCGGCAGCAGCAGCAGCAAAGTTCCCCAGCTGCTGTTTTCATCACAGTATGAATACACTCCTTTCCGAGAGGAAACAAAGAATTCCAACGCGTGTTTGACACGAAAACAGTCGTTTTAAATACTGCTGTGTTAGCTTTATTCAAAGAAGCTTGCAAACACATTAACTTAATTGAAACGACCGCAAACAGTAGTATGCTGGCGATGCAAAGAAAAAAGGACAGCAACTAGCAGATAGAGCAAAGAAGACTTTAAAAGTTACTTAAAAGGTTTAACTAATTTGTCCAAACTCTTGCCATTGAAAAATCGAGCTCTGAGTTTCGACTTCAACAGACATGACAACCTTTACCCTCGAAGTCAGTAGCTGGTAGACGAAGAAGGGTTAACTTAAATACAGAAGTTGCCGGCGCAATGCTTAGATTTAAGCGCAAGCAAGTTGGTTGATCGTGAGCGAAGTGGAGGCATGGTATAAGGTTGTTAAATATTTGTACATACAAGCTCTTTTGAAAGTAAATTTCGGTCTAAATAACGTCTGAACATCTAATTTTCTTTTGGTTTTTTTCTTCCTTTTTTTTGAATACGAGTCATTTCAATAGAACAGAGCCCTTTGTGCCTATTGTTCAGCTTTATCGTCTTTCTAATGATTATCAACAAACCCAAAACTATGAGCTGTATTACTGAACTCCACCGCTCATCCGAGGACTGGATATTGCAATGGACAACCATCTTTAAAATACCTTAATTCAACTACAATATTTACGGTAGCTATTTAGCTTTTACAATAACAATAAATATGCATTAAGGTGTCCTGATCAAGAGATACTGCGATGTTGTCGGGATTTCCTAATAGTGATCATTTTACGGGAAAAGAGCTTTGTTGAAATTTGCTTCATTCACTAGTGATCTTTTGCGGCATGAATGTAATTAAAAAGGAACGCATTATTTCATACCAACATCAACATTCTGAGCCAAAAGTTTTAATTTCCTACAATGTGGTTTTGCGGTTACTTAATAATAAGTTTCAGCACTTTTTTCAATAGACTTTTTATCTTGTTT
Organism: Catalaphyllia jardinei; assembly: GCA_022496165.2. Classification (NCBI taxonomy): domain Eukaryota; kingdom Metazoa; phylum Cnidaria; class Anthozoa; order Scleractinia; family Caryophylliidae; genus Catalaphyllia; species Catalaphyllia jardinei. The sequence goes on along the minus strand of CM042754.1, from coordinate 932,485 downwards.
ATCAAACAATAATTTTTGCGTTTTCACCTGATCCAAAACCCAATTATTCTTGAAATACCTAAACCGGGCGAGTGATACGCTCCTTAGTGAGTTATCAGAGGGTTGCAACGATTGTCCAATTTAATAAACTTTTGCTGATGACTGTTCAAATTTAAGGACCTAGTCAGAATCGTTTCACATGCAAATTCCACGAGCCAGTAGAGCCATGTTCGTGTGACCAAGACAATCCGAGCCAATCCGTTATTGTTTAACCCTCATTATCATTAAGTAATTAGAAAAAGCAATTATGTCATTAAATTCTGAGAGGTTGATAGGCCACCTACCTGTCTGCCCGCTTTGTTGTTGTGCTTGTCCATGAAAAATATGGCATCCTTTGTTTTATGCCGCCCGTTCACGAACTTCTCGGCCATTTCCATTCCGAAACTCATATCAACACTGCATCCGCCCCACATCCACCCTTTACTACTTTTCTGTCCCCACTTTCTCCTATCACAGTCGCATTCGCTCAAATTCCCCATGCTGCAGGCCCTGGTGATCGCGTACACGACTCCAGCAGATGTGATGGCTTGTGCATAGGCAGCTTCCTTCGTTCCGGCTGAGAGGAGGGCAATGGAGAAACAAGAATCAGCTAGTGATTTGCAAGCCGCAATAAAAACTTTCAATTACAACTTGGAAAAGTTGTTCAGCGTGTAAATCTTATTTCATCACATTCTGTAGTGTACAGAAGAAATTTATTTCCTTCATAGTAAAATTGTTTGTGTTAGATGTCGTTCCTTCTCTTATTTCTCGAAGACCACTGGGAAGATGAAAGCTTTGTACCTTTCTGCTAGTGTTGCTCAAAAGTTGGAGACCTTATTGCCAATTGCTCGTAAGCATATTTTTAAAACGTAATCAAAACCTCTGACCACACTAATATTCTGAGTACACGTTAAAAATAACCTTTTTATCGATTTGTCGAGACACAATAACTTTACTTAATTAGAAAAAAATAAAAATAATAAGAAACTCATACATTTTTTATGGAAGTACTAAAATTAGATTTTTTTTTAAGTTGTAGCCGTTCAGTTTGAAATATGTATTATGTGTAGAAAGAATTTGCTCTTGGCTACAAAACCATGAGTTCTTTAACTCAGATAACTCATCTACTTGAGGTAGATGAAACCTTATCTCACTCGTGTCAGTAATTCTACAAAAATCGTATCGTTAGAAGGTCAGGAAATGACTTTTTCCACTCAGATATATACAAAATCTGATGTTAAAGATAATAGTCGATTTTGTCACTTTATCAATAGCTCGAAGGGAAATAACACTCGTGTTGACAGTTAGATCTTAGTCAGAAAAAGCTGACAATTTGAACTGATCTCACAGGTGCAATACCACTTTCAGATGAAGAGAATAAAGCACAAAATTGTCATCATTAGGATGACGAAAATGTGAAACAAAAATGACAACTAGCCATTGACACCGGCCGTTCCTAGTCTCTATTTAATCTTCCCTCATAAGAAAGATCAAATGAGTTTTTCGACAATCTTGAAAAGAAGGTTAGGGCAATTTGTTAGCGATGCTAAATTATAGCCAAATTATTCGTTTCAGTGAGTTGTCAAGTTTTGATAAGTGGTAATATATGAAGCTAGTCTTCCGGGGACTTGGAACAGGTCAAGAGTCTTTAACATTAAGTGGATTCATAAGTGGACTTTGAGTTAATCAGGAGCTATTTACTCCAAACAAACAAATAATCACTTTACAGCAGTTCAATCTAAGTGGACTGCCAAATTAGACCATGGCAAATGAGTACTAAACGAAATCTCCTTAAGAGGTCGCTTACAACAACTTCTAAGTAGTTTAATCCTACTTACCTATTGCCCTGTCGTCAAAGACGGATTTCTGGCCGAGCAGTGTACAATTCCACCTATCTTTACGAAACTGAAATTTGCATTCTTCAGCTCCAAGTCGATATCCCTCCCGAATGCAATTAAAAACTTTGGGACAGGCTTCACAGATCGCAATCTGCTTCGGAAACAAACCAGGAATTTTGCTGCAGATTTGACTTATGGAAAGGGTGGCCACGGATGAAACAGCGCTGTCAGAGTGTCAAAAGATAAAAAGTTGATTGAATTATTGTATCTCAACAAAGCACAAGAATAAGAAAATTGATTCTCACTCACAATAACGTCGAATTGGCCTCCATCAGGTTGTGGACAAAGACGATTGCCAGTAACACAGTTATCAAGGTTACCGCGTGTTGGTACTCCATTTTAGCTACTTCAACTTCTTTCTTTTTATCAAGCCGATGGCACAGATTCTCGAATATAAATCCGCTTTGATCGTCGAAATGTTTAGTTCATCTCGTTTCTGATTGGTCCAAACGGAATTAATCAACTTTTTAATTTAGTTTGTGGGCCTGAACAATTGGTTGGAATGTGCCTTCTTAAATATTGTTTCTTATACAGGCAGGAAAATTGTTATTGCCGAGAATCCGATAAGTATCCGATCTGAAGGATTTATTTTTCCAGTGGCTTAACTCAAATATTTCGCCTCGACAGGCGAGCAGAAGGCTTAGCAGGATGAACGAATTTGTGTGTGACGATAGGGGTCTGTCGCATCCTTATTAAAAAGCCAACGATAAGAAAATGACCACCTAATTGAAGATTATAGAAGTGTCCGAATTTTATTAAACAGTGATTTTGAATGAGTTTGAAGCATTTCAGAGGTAGATCAAAAACAAACATCCACCTCATTATTGATTGTTTGAATGGAAGTTTTCTCTTTGATGTGCCGAAGATCGTGCTAGGATGGACTAACCCTTTAAGTCTTCACTGAAGCAACACGACAGTTGAACGGTTAAATGGCTCCGCCGCCGTGATCCCGATTCCTGTCTGCACGTCAAATGAGATGACTAGCGGAAATGGGCGAATTTATTGGTTTCCCTATTGAGAAAAACGTTTTTATGGGAAAGACGAAGCCGTGAGTAGATTACAAGTTGAAGGGTAGTCTTTCAAAGACTGATCCGGCAGGCTTTCTTTTGAAAAATGCCATTCTGTGGCCGAAGAGCTCGCAGATGCTAAACGTTCTTACTAGTTTTGCAATGCTGTTAGAGTCATCATAACACAACCGCAGAACCTCCGTTAAAACAACAATTCATCACCTCTCAGAGTTTATTTTTTCAAACCATAGTTAAAATGAGTCAGCAATAAAATCATGTAAGACTGTTCATTAAACTTTGGGAGTGAAATTTATCGCGATAACGGAAATGAACTCGTTATTAGAATGCAGCTAGAGAAGTGTCAGAGTTTGCCTGCCGTCAAACAGAAGCTTAAAGATTCCTCAGTTTGTAGTTAAAAATTACAACCATAGTTCATGCACCTTTACCTTTGCGAAAACTACGTGGGCGAGTTACATTTTGTGCAAAATGTCTCGTTATTCCCTTAGTAAATGCGAAAGCTAAAGAACTTGCAAGCAGCCAGAATTGTATGAAAAAGTGCAAATTTTAAATTTCCGAATTTAACCCTTAGTTAGGACCAGAAGGCAACACGCCATTATTAAATCTTTCATTTATTATTTTTAAACTGCATCCTTTTGAACACAATGAGAACAAAGCATCAGTGAAAGATCACAGAAATGAGAACTGAAAAAGGCTCAAAATTAAAGTGGGCGGATGAATTTTCCAACAAACATTTTCCACCTCCTTTAAGAATAGCCAGAGACAACTGGTCTCCTTACTAAAATAGACTAGACAACGCTTAATGATAAATCAAACATCCATGAATTTCAAATTTTCAGCATTTACAATGTGTGTATAAATTGCTATGACAGCGCATCCGAGCATATAAAAGTCTTTGAAAATCTTGGGTTATTAAAAAGCCAAGAAAGAATTAACTGCTATATGATATATTAATTAAGGCCAAGGGTTCTGCTTCATGGAGCAATCGGACCTCGTTTCACCGCCTAAAGACGTGTTTCTTTCCGAAGCTTGAAAACACTGGTCACCTTTAGCTGAAAAGCATTTCATACGAATACTTTTATTTCCTGCTCCACGTTACGAATTTCTCTGTTTCTGAGGGCGTTATTTGAAATCACTGCCCTTGAAAATAAAAACTTCAATAAAAACGTTTAGTGGAAGGTTATCAGCAAATTTGTTGACAATGTTGATTTACTTAATTTCAGGTTAGATATGGCTTTTGAATACCTGCTTGATTCTTCAAAAACATTTAACATACCTTTGTTGGAATTCAAGATCTCTTTATTCTACTTAAATTAGACAAAATTAATCACAGGGCACAGTGATCGATAACATTGATTTGCAATTGTGTAAGTTGTTTTTCTAATTTTATGAAGTTGTAAGGGAACTATAAACACCAGGAGAACTTGATTTCACTCATTGAAAGCAAAGACCATCCATTGCTTCCTCAATGGCAAATGATATAGTTCGCACGCTGAGTCACGGAGCCGTCAAAACTGTTTCCAATGGAAATTAGTAATTCAGTTACTTAACAATATCACTATGTACAATATTCTTCTAATTTTTGTTCAAATAATTTCTTGCTAGAAAGCCCTTGAAGGGTTGAAACAGTTTGGATAGTTGAAAACAGAAAGCAAATCTTACTTCCTTTTTGGGAGTGATGATTTGAATTTAGTGTTAAGGTCTATCATTGTAAAAGATTTTAGGGTGTTTTTTGCTAACAGTGATGAGTCATAATTTTGTTCAATGGTTGTTTTGTACAGAGTAGCCGCCTAGCACGTACCTACCTCTAACGTCAGCTAAGATCTCCCACTACCTTTTATTCTATGTCATAACATTACGTGTGCAGAAAAACTGATGGATGGGAAAAAAAGAAGAGAAAAAATGCGCAAAGTTGATTGAACTAATCACGATTTAGCGAAATCAGGCTAAAAAAAATTGTTTTTTTTCTAAAGTCATCAGCAACGCCTGCAATTTTGGTTTATGAAATGCAAATTAAACCGGCTATTGCACGATAACCATCGACCTCTTTTTTCTCTTCAAACCGAGATTCTACGCAATTGTGGCGAGCAAACCGGTAAACGTTTTGCCGAACAACTTCTTTCACTTTGAGTAACAAAGACAAGTCGCAAAGGACCCGGCATGGTAAAGAAAATGGTCTTATCTGTCCGCTTAGCCATGCAACCACACACAGATTGCCGAAAATAGATAAAAGAAAGAATTGTTCATAAACATAATCAACCGCTGTGAAATTAACCGGCAAGAAGTAACTAACTTAAGTCACGATAGATACCTGCAGTTGAATCTTGGCTGTAGAAAAGCCGTGTTTGAGAGATTAGAAACACTTACTGTAAAATTTCAGTTTTTTGGTTTTCAGAATTCAACAGAAGGGAAGAATTTAACTTATTACACAAAAGAGGCTTTATTGACTCTTGAAATCAACAATGGTTAATTGAGCATATAACTTTGATTAATTTGCTTCGTTTGTCCAGTCTTAAATAAGATCGATTGTTTTATGAGATACTAATAAAACACATCCAGATAAAAAAAAGAGATGTCGCTAAATAGCGTAGTTCTGCGATGATTCTTTTCGTTTAAGAGAAATGTTGCACATTGTAAACTAACGGACGTAATACAAATTTCAAAATCAACAATTTCGTTAGGTCACTTTAAACAACAACGGCGTTAACTCTGTATTAATAAAACCTCAGTAAAGCTTGCTTAATTTTATGCTTTTTGCAATACTCTATAACACACTTCTTCTCTAAACCTCTTTAAAATTTATGCTTAGTATTTCTAAACCTGTTAGTCTAGTTAAGCCTATATTTACGAGCCTAAATGCCTCAGTTAACGGCACTCAAAGCTATCTTCAGCATCTCAAGTATTTCATATATGGCACATAGTTTAGAAATAACAAAACTACTCAACTCGGCGTGCGACAATTTAAATATTATTACTATTACTACTAGTTTAAAATTACCCTTGGGTAAAACATATCAAGCGACAACCAGATCATTCTAGAAAAAAGCAAAGATACTAGATTTTGTGTGACCAGCTGGGTTGGATACTTGGTGCTCTCTGTGTTCGAGCTTTACTCGTCCAAATCTGACTTTCCCCTCCATCCTCTCTGATCATTCCAGGTTTATTGACCTCCCGTCATGCCTGATTGTGAAGAAGGCATCACGGAGCATTTGTTACACAACTTGTTTTAATCAACATTAGCTTTCACTTTTGTTGTATTGTCGATATGCCCGGTCCATTAACTTGGACTTAATTTCCGTTTCCCTCGTAAGATTTCGATTTGTGTGCGTAGGTTTATAATCGGCAAGTTTTCGAGGTGCAAGTTAATGAAATATTGCATGTTTTACACCTTCCAAGGACCTTCCCACCTCCCCCTGAAATACGACCCCACCCCTCAGAGTGGCGTAACAACAGAACCCCTTTAATACTTCATCTGAAAAGGGGTGAACAAGATATACCATGAAACGACTGCAATAAACAATACGTTAACTGCGGTTTTTGCCATCTAGTTTGCTAGTAACACTGAAACGCAGAATTAGTGGTGATCTTAAACTTAAAAAAAGGCTTCTGCGATGCAGATACAGAGGATCATAAAAATTTCCGATGAAACAAGAAGCGAAGCAAAACCGACATACCGTGAAAGTTTCGCTCCGGTAAACTCACAACGCCTTTGCACCGAACAAAACGTTACTAAGGTAACGCGAAAATTTCCGTCAACTTTCTTTCTTTAGTTGTTCCGGAAGGCGGTGTTATAGCAGTGCTTTGGTTACATAATTTATTGAGTTTCGCCAGGACTTTTTTGCTTTTGGAATCGTAGCACATTGATTGCATGATCAGCTGTTTCGGTGATTGGGTTGACATCACATTTAAACCACTTTTACACGAATGCGTGTAAAGTATCGCGACCTTTCAATGACTCTATCAAATTGAACTCTAGAGTCTATCAAAATGTTACACTGAAACCTGCACTGGAAACTTTACATGGTCAGCAAATTTTGACGTTCATTGAACCGATGACGGGTTATGGTTACATTATGAAACTGAAACTCTAAAAACGCAGCAAGCTCGCGACGTAAATATTGGGTGGATAATATTTCATATGAAGAGTCTTTGAAATTATTATGTGCACACATATATCTTTACAATTTCGAATTAACAATATTTCTGCTGAACCAAATTATAAAAATGCTTATCTACAAAGCGATATAAAACTGTAAACCAATTGCCCACAATGAATTTCAACCTTCGTTAATTGAACCGGTAAAAATAATTGAGCCGGTAAAAAATTGAATTGTCACTACAAAATATTTCAGAAATAGCGTCTTGCGATGATAACATCGTCTTGATCATGATGATGTAAATGAATTCAATCAAGCAACTAAACTTCGTCAGCACTTAAAGACAAATCATAAACTGAATACAATATTCAGTCAAAATATCAATACCTTTTTGAACCGTTGACAGTATACCCTAGTAAATAACAGGTTAAAACCACGTATATGAGGCGCAGATAACAGTTATTTGCTCCATTAAACTCAATAGATCGCAATGCTTCGTATAAATTGCAAGTCTTTTCTAAAAACCACCGATGCGGTTCTCCACTTTGTTATCAAATGCCGACATGTAAGCGTTATCAGACCGCAGGTATCACAGAACACGTACAGCGGAACTCCGAAAGGACGTTAGAAACCCAACGGACGTTATTTCGGTGGTTTTTATCTTATTATATCCTGGTCAATAAGGGAAATGTGCATGGCTGGAGGGTGATATATCCAATAAAACGGCTTCTTTATATTTTGTATTCGGCCACACTTCATTACTAGTAAAGTTGACGTCACGTATTGAACGATTATAATAAATACTGCGTTTTACTGAGGCAAAAGGAAGTGTTTTACACAGGCACAACTGCGACATAGAGTGTCTTGTGGTATTTGCGGATGTTACAGATTCGGAAGTCTAAATTTATCGAAATAATAGTCCCTAAACTTTAAATAGACGTTGAAAAAGAAACTCCATACAGTTTTATATTTAATTCACAGAAAACGTTTCATCTTGAAGATTTGTCGTAGACAAACGTAAGTGTAAGAACTCCTTTGAGTGAATCGAAAATCTCCCCATGCAATAGAATTGTCTTGTTTACAGTTTAAGTGTATAGCATACCTAGAAGATATACCTAGAAATGAAATGCTGTGATTGGGTAAAACCATTGATTACAGTTCTTTTCCATGAAGTTCTGCAATAAAATAAGCATTCCCCTAATGGAGGGTGATTTGCATGTTCAGTCGCGTGTAGCAAAGAATTAGAATTCATTATCGTTCGTAATATTGCAAAATCGTCTCGACTTCGCGAGGCGGGAATAATAGGTCATGTGACTTATGTTTTAAAAGACACAATTGATTATGTAGCGGTATTCGAAGCTAGTCATCAACTGTCGTACACGTAAGCATCAAGATAAAGCATCAAGATAACGAATCAAGGGATCCAACCACTCAGAAACACAAATTGTAAGTTACGAAACCGTTTGTCGCTTCAACTAAGAATGTTGTAAATAATAATTTTATCTCGAAATTATTTCAATTCTAGTTGACTACGATGTAACCACGGACACAAGGAACCGTGTTCACTCAAGTGCAAATAAATCTGACAACTGTTGATCCCTGGTGGGCTAATCTTCAAAATAAGTAACACCTTCAACCATTGGAGCGAATCAGAGGGTTTAGGGACGGACCATTAGAAAAGTGATGGGGGGATGGGAAAAAAAATTCATGCAAGGGAAAATCCCAAGAAAAAAAATTCGTGGAAAGAAGAAGATAAAGAAAAAAAATCGTGCAGAAGGAAAGTCTAATTGGGACTTTTATTTAATATATAAACTTTGCCAGTGTCTATTAAAAATAATTCTTATTCAAAATTTCTTGGGCCCTACCCCAGGCCCTGCTATATTATTATTACTAAATAAAGACATCTAATAGTGTACTGAATTGTTTTCCTCACACTGCATGAAATCACAAATATAAGGTGACATAAATAGCGTCGCGCACGAATGGCGTCACGAAAATTTAACCCTCGGTGTGACTTAGACAAATGAACCATTCTATGGGCTACTTCTTTGAGAGCGACGTGTGCAACAACGGTGCTCGTGAACTCTTCACCATGATACTGAACGATTAATCATGTATGAAGGCTGTTTAGGAATACGCTCGTTTAATTCCATAGCAGAAAAAATATTTTTTGTACCCGACATTCAGGTGTATCACTCACAAGAAAGCCAGTATCCCGGAAAATGAAATACCATAAAGATATCATGGCGTAGATCAGATCCAATTCGTTGCCTTGCCGTGATGAAACTACAGTGAGCGACAAAAGTAGTTGAGACACTTTTAGGAAAAGACGATTTTCGATACTTAAGCATTTGCTCTAATTTATTTGCATCTAGCGTTCAATCTCTGATACCCCCAGCCCCCCAATTCAATGTTGTGTAGGCGCTGTGGTCTGTGCAGTCGAAGAAATAGAAAAATCAACATTGTTTCGGGGGAAAGGGGGAGAAATGATTCCAAGACGCAGAAAATCGAATTTTACTGCCAAGTGTCTCAACACTTTTGTCGCTTATTGTAGCCTGCTTCGTCTTCGCAGATAAAGAACAATCTAAGCCCGCGCTATTTAAGGTTACATGTATCGCGCCAAACATATGAATGAAATATATGCAGCTGAGATCTACTCGCACAGTCACAGATTTGTTTCTGTGTTCAGATGGATATGGCTCTATTAAAGCCTGCTATGAATTTGTAATTGTCTCGACAAGAATTATGTCCTCTTGTTATATCGTGTTCGTTTGAGTGGACGGCTCGTGTTGTCAAGTTTGGGAATTTCTGCCAAGTCAGCTGATAAGTCTTGTCTTTGAGAACAGGATAAAGGCAGCAGATTAGTTTCTTCGTAATATATTTCTCAGTGAAGTATTCTGATCGGCTCAAACTCCGATTTCTGAAGGTTTTGGCTTCTGTCCGACTGTCACTGGGGCTTTGCAAGATCCTCGTGCAATTTGCGACATTAAGGCCTTTTTCTGGACACCCTGAATCTGTTTTACATTACCCACAGTAGCAGTATTTGCTTTCCAGCATTATTTAAGCTTACCAAGCCTCACATTTTGAAGTGCAGGGCACCACAGAGGGGCTATTTTGGTGAATGGAGCGTGGCATCATAATGATGGGCTGTGGGAGAGGAATTTCAGAGGGCAGGGACTGGAAAAAATGCACAGGGAAGCCGTCCATTTTCGAAAAAAATTTGCATTAAAAAGTGGCCTATATCCTTTGATCTGTTGTGAGTGTAGAATAATTTACAAAGCACAAAAACATAGTTAATGAATCAATATTTCACTGTTCAAAACAAAGCAATATTTGTCTAAAAAAGAATCGTGCAGAGGGTTTCATCTGAAAATAAAATTTCATGTACAAGCAGTGAGCGAAAAACAAAATTCGTGCAAGCTGAAAATTCCCTACCCCTCCCATCACTTTTCTAATGGTCCGTCCCTTAGAGGAAGAGGATCCTTAAATATGCTCTGATAGTACATTACGCGAGCCTTGTCTGAGAAGTTCCCATTCTCAAGATCGGCCTTTAACACAGCATTTTTCAAACTTTTTTCGTGGTTAAGATTTAATTCCAAACCATGGCAAAGTGCCCATTTTTCAGTAGTAAGCTCTAAGACCAAAGATTATCATAAAGTTATTTAACAGTACAGCGACGGATTAAATCTGCCACCTGCCAGGGAATACCAGAGCTTTCTTGAGAAAAGATAACTCCTGCCAGAACTGATCAAAATGAATAACTTTTGCACAGGCAAATAGCTTCTGTTAAAAGAGATTTTTGAAACGGTAAAAACACATTAAATGGTGACCAGTTAAATCAGATACAGAAAATTCAGTATACTTTTCAGTGCATAACTTCAACAAAATGCACAATAATTACCATAAAACAACAAATCCTGAAAATTTCAGCTCAACTGAAATCCTTCTCAAAATGTTGACATAAGGGGCCGACCATTTAACTCCTGAAGGGGGGGGGGGCGCGTTATTTTAAAAATAAAAATTTCCTGCAAGCGCTTGTTGGAAGAAAAAAATTCTTGTACTGCTTCAAGCAAGAAGAAAAATGTTGCAAAGGTATTTCATCATTCCTGGGGGGCTTTACAAAATCCCAGCAAATCTGCAACCATTCCGGATAATCTCCATCCAAGCGAGCCACTCTGGTTAGCATAGTAAAATAACACATTAATTGAAATATATGCAGCTGAGATCTACTCTGAGATCTACTCTGGTTAGCGTTAAAAACACACCGGTTGGCCTACAGTTAGCTTAGGTAGCTTGCGGTTTTCCCTTATAATGGGATAAGGGTTTTCTTGCTTGCTCGGTTCACATGTCTCCAAGTCATAAAAGTCATGCAAGCCATTACGGTTAGCCTAAATTACACACCTAGTTAGCACTGCAGTTAGAATACAGTTCCACTGCAGTTAGCATACAGTAGCTTGCGGTTATTGGGATCAGGTATTTCTGGCTTGCTGGCTCCCGCTGTAACCAAACTCGTTAGCTTATCACAAGCAGTAATGGAGGTGAATTTTTCTATTTGAAGAATCAAGTTTTATCAGACAAAGAAAAATAATCTGTTCATTTTTAATCTTTTCAACTGAAGTATTTTCGTGTAATTATTTTCTATTGAAATATAAGGTTTTTGCAATGTCTTATATAAGACAACATATAACAATATATAACATATAACAACATGATAACATAACAATGTTATGTTCAACTTTGAGGTACCCAATTTAGAAGTGGACTGTAAAGGGGCTGAACAAAAATTGCTAGATCTGTTTTTCAAATTAGACTATGATCAACTAACTTTAATTCTGCTTTCACATATGTTTTGGAGATTTCAGACCACTTTTAAATTGTAACTAATGATTCTAGCAGTAATAACCATGCTATGAGCATTTCTGAACTGCGTTTTGCTATTTTTAGCTATTTTTTTAATTAAGAAGCTAAACACTTTCAAATCCACCTGTGGAGCATCACTTTATAACATGAGAATATTGTTATTTAATAGGTAATATTAAATGATTCTAAAGAATGACATTCCGAAAACATGTAGCTATACAAGAATGATTTTGTATAGCTTACAACATTTTAAGGCTTTGCAGCTCCATATTAGAACTATTACTGCAATAACTTGAACCACAATGTAAATGTAAACACGACAGTTTTTTGAGGAAGAAAAATCCTGCAGAGAAATGAAGAGAGAAAAATAAATATCCGCCAGAGCATTTGCGAGGGAAAAAAATACCTGCCCACCAGTTGCTAGAAAAAAAAGACTTGCTGACCAGAAATAACCCCACCCCCTCAAGAGTTAAATGGTCGGCCCTTACCATACAGTAACAGAAGTTGTCATAATAAAACTTCAATATCTTAAGATTCAAGTTCCGATGAAAACTAAACGTTTGTAGGGTCTCTGGGTCACTAGTTTTTATGACTATCACGTGATTGTCATACTGTCCTCACATAGTTATTGCATAAAAAATTAAAAAATCCTCAATATTTCTCAAAATAAAGGGAACTTTTGCTCTTTATCGATGCTGGAGATCCTCTATGACCTTTTGAAGCAAATAAAGTATACACACGATGGTCGGCTGTAAGGGAATTTCCTCCCGGAAGATTCTTAAATTTAATTTTTGGCTCACAGAGGAAAAATTTATATTTTTAATGAAACAAGACATTAGAACATTGTAGTTGGAAGAAAGTTTTCTTTATATTTTGAACATTGTTAAGATATTTTTTACTTTTCTTGAAAGTATGATGACGTAAATGACACTTTTTTAATTACCAGCACTAAAAATTTGAAAAGCAGTGTTCAAAATAGACTTCTGAAAAGTCCTTCGTCTTGCGGCCTAACATATTCTACCCTGAAATTCATGAGGTCGACTTGTGGCAAGTCTATGTTCAAAACGGTACAGGCATTTTTGTCACAGAAAAACAATATTTACAGTGAAAACCCCATGATAAAATGGGTAATTAAAGCCGAAATTCAAATTTCCCGCCACATGACCATATGTGGTCAAAATTAAGGGGTTGTAAACGCGAAAACAATGAATGCATTTGCAACGGAGAAAAGACAAAGCTGCATAAAATTCAAAATTGTAGTTTTTTGGATTTAGCATATGTGGTGCTATGACCCGTATTTCGTCTATTTCTTGCAACACGGTCTTTCTGGGTCGGTCTTGTTGTAAAGTACTTTGCATTGGGACAATGAGAGGAGATGGGTCATGTGACAATATTAATGCATTTATAAACTCTGTTCAAAGAGAAAATAAGAAACAAACAGCAGTAAGACATATAGAACATCAAACTACGATGGCCCTAGGCTCGATCACCAAATCGAGCCTACGATGGCCCAAGAACAAAAGTATTCTTGTTTTGGTTTTCACGTGACGTCAGAAAAAAAAACTAACATTAAAAATTTTGAGTTTTCACTTTCATCAGGTAAAAGTCATTTTTAAACATATATATGTTGGCCTGTCTTCAGCTCGGTAGACCGCTTTGTTTTGAAAATATAACACTGAGACTTTTCACAATGCGTGACATCGGCATTGTTTCTGGATAACCAATATGTTGAGAGAAGTGTCTATGCGAATGTTTTCAAGTTTAACAGAGACAAGAAACGTTTTGAGAGAGCCAAAGTAAACTCCAGATGTTTCCACTGGTTTCCGGCCGCCATGTTGGAGTCCCTCAGAGGGGCTCCTACGTGGCGTCTCTATACTAAACACTAACACATAACAACACATAACACATAATTTTCAGTGATACCCTTTGCCGAATAACTAGAGTTCGGACTATCGTGCATCCCCGAAACTTTGGCACGTTGTTTATTTAATGTTCTTTTAAGATAGTTCAATTTCTTGACTCAATTTATTGAATTGTAAGAGATTTTATTTTTCACTTGCGTGATAATTAAGCTTTCTTGCGTCACGTGAAAACCACCAACTGGTTTACCGCCTTAAACGGCGCGGCTTGGACATGAGGAAAAGGCATACATGTTTTGCTTAAACATTTCGTGGCATGGACTGCACAATCTACAATTACAAATGAACAACACGCTAGCAATACTTTCTTATGACTGTATTTATGTTCAAATGTTACACTAGACTCTAGGGCACAAATACAAGTCTAAATTGTTTCTATTCTTCCAGGATGTGGGATGGCCATCTGAAAGCCTTCTCGTTGCCTCAACTTATCCATAACAAATGTTTATGCACACGTCCTGTTTCTTGTCACAGTCATCACAGTTAATTGTGCCTCCACAATTGTGATCACAAAAATCGAAATCAGACCGGCATTCATCCAGGCATTTGTCCAGGTCCGGCGTCGGAAGACCAAATGTTGACACGCTGAGGAAGGCAAACAGAACGAGGATTGAAAGTATGGCAGTCTTCATCTGATAAAAGACAAAAATAGGATACAGTTATATTTCAAAGAGAAGTTTCCGTCAAAGCGTCATGACGTTACGCCCAGCTGGCTCGTGACTACAACTTTGAATGTAATTGGTTGATTTGAACTACAGATTTGAACGTGATTGGCTAATTGAACTGTCCGATAACGAGCTGTCCGATAAAACAACTTGGCTAGTGAATTGGTGAAAAACAGGAGTTTTTAAAACCAATCAGAATCGAGGAAATTGTAATTTTTATGATTAAACAAATTACCTGGAATGCGTTTTGAACTAGTTTCATTGTTTTGTTTCAATTCACCTCACTATAGTTTTGCTTGGTTTGGTTTGTTTCGTTCAAAAGTGGCAAAAAATGAGTCAGTTCTACTTTAACCAGTACATGTTTAAACTACGTACGTTTCAGACCAAAGATGTTACCCTTAATTCATAACTTGTTAAAGAAGCTGCCAAAAACAGGTTAAATCCAGCATGTAGAAATAAAAATGAGTTCTTAACGTTATACTTTCGTGGCGTCAATTGGCTTGAACAATGAAACATTTAGACGACACAAGTGTTAGTCTGGCAACTGATAAATTTGCACTTTCACTCCGTTTGAAAAACCCCCACGCGTGTTAAAGTTCTAACATCCTCACAACGGCACAAAATTAGAAGTAAATAATTTATAACTGTCAACGCTAAATGTCTGTGACAGACTAGTTGCATTCACACTTGAAATTTTCAGTTTTAATTTAAAACTTAAAATTTTCTTCCGGTGTGTCAAGAATAAAAATTGGCAAAAAAATTCAAATTGACAAAAATGTAAATAAAATCTTCGTTAACTCCAATATGCACAATTAGGGTCTTTCACAGGCCGTTTCCTTTTTCATAACTATCTAAACCATTATTAATTTTTAGTCAATAATGATAGATAAGAATTGCTCGCAAAGAAATTTCCCGGAAAAAACAAACTCCAACGCGGCAATTACCAGGCAATTACATTTTTTTTCTTACTTTCGTTAAGCTTTTTTTTTAGTTATTACTTTCCAACCTTTTTTCAGTGCCTTAAAATTCAGTAATCTCTTCAAGCTATATTAGATAATATCAATTTTACATCAGTTTTCTTAGAAATGTGCGCCAACTTAATTAAAATTTACATAGCTAGGAAGCACAACCTCAAGCTGCTTGGTATAAATTAAAGATTTTTTTAAACAAAATTTTAGAACGAAACCCCGGTGGGTTAAACTTTTGTTCGACTCTCATTAGAGAAATTTTTATTTCAAATAATCTTCCAAGTACGTAAAGAGTATATTGAAATTATCAAATTTTCAATTTTTGAACATATTGTAATTCGGCAAGGTTTTTATGTGTTTTAAAAAGCGAGTACAGACGGAAAAGATCTGATAAGAAGACTTTGCTAATGAAAAATTGAAAAAGTGAAATATGAGTGTTACTTTGTAAATTTCTTGTGCAATTACGGCAATAATCTGCTCATTTGCTCAGGTCAGGTCCAATTACAAAAAGTCAAAGGGGAAAAGAAGTGAGATGCATACAAATAAACTTCCCGACAGATTTGAACTTCCATGAAGAACTGGTACTACTGGAGCATTTTTCAGCACGTATTCTTTTCGATTGCTTTCTCACTACAGTCTGAAGTACTTAACAATAACAATCGTAGCTTTTCTTCATAAAGCATTAGCTTATGTAAACCCAAATGTTAGATTTTTCAAACCTACCTTAGGGTTTTGTGGCAATAAGGAATTTTCACAGGAATTCTTCTCTTGAAGTCCAGAGACTATCGCAGTTACCGTTTCGAGTAATTTTGTAGATTGTCTATGATTTAGAATATATTTATACTGCAACAGCCGGAAGATTAATATTAACGAATCAGAAGGAAACATTGACAGTTATTTCCACTGAATTCGCTTTATTTTGTCGCTTCGTGATAATTTATTCGCCGATTGTTCCGTTATTGCAAAATAAAATGCTAAATACATTAGCCCAGTTTGTAGCGCTTTCGCTGTACTGAGGCAATCCATTAAAGCTAATCAAAACTTCACACTTCTTTTGTGTTTCTTTCTTAATCGCGATGCTTTGACGTGGGCTGAGATCTTCAGAGAAGCAATTAACAGTTAACTTGACAATGCTTGCGTATTTATTTTTTATCCGCCAAAAATTGTCACCGCCAAAAAATGAGATGATTTCACTTCGTAAAGCCCTTTAGATAGGAAACAGTTCTTTTGTGTCACAGTAGCAATTGAAGTATGCTTCGTAAAACAAAATCTTAGTTGTAATTACACTTGCTTTTCATTCCTGTTTCAAGGCAAACATCCGTGATTGCATGCATGGAAATCACCTTTAAAGCAAGATTATCTTCTTGATGTTATTTCTTAACACTGTTTACATTTAGTTAAAATCGTCTTCACTTTCTGTCAAGCATTCAGTACTCGGTAGTTCACTTCAAATCTCGCAGATTTTTCTTTTAAAATGGAGTTTCATTGATAATTTAAAACTGAATAGATCTCTGAGCCAATATAATTCAATATAGTTATCTCTATAATTCTATACTTACTATCAACAGTTCTCAGGGAGTAAGTACAAAGTTGTTGTCAAGCGTTCCGTAAACGTTCTCAGAACGTAACATGCAACCCGGCGCAGTAGCACTAAAAAGCTCCTTAATCAAAGCTTCCGCGATAGGAATCACATTTTAAACGATTCTTTTTTTTAATTTTAAACTTTTGTTTATTCGCACAACGGAATGTAAGCCCTGAACAGAAAGGGCGGTTATTCGATCCTTCTTTCTTTCAAGTTTTTTCCGCTTATTTCCTCTCGGAAAAAAGAAGCAATTATAGGCGATAAAAGCGCTCTTAATTCTGTCTCTGGCAACAAGGAAACAACACTTCCCTTTATTCCACGTAGTTCTGACCTATCTGAAATTTTCACAAGTCAAACGTAATTTATTTTTAGAAAGCGTGGCTGAATGTTAACGGACTGATTCTGTCTCGTCGTTGGAGAAGACATGACGTGAATTTTTTTTGGTTTAGCAGCGAAACGCTGTAAGCTTTATTCGGTTTGCCATTCAGGCGACTAAGCCAGAACACGCAGGGAAAGTGTTTTCATTTCTTGATATCAGAGGTTTGTTAAAAGCCGCTAATTTTCACGGCTTCGACAGTGCGTAGATAGAAAGTGTTAAACGGAGTGCTTAAACTAGAATTTAAAATCAGATAAAATATAGCAAAATTCTAAAGTTCATAGACGGCTGAAAAATATAAATTCGCATTCTGAATTTCGCAATTAGGAATATTATTTTGTTTGGTAGCAAATCTCTTCTGTCAGACTTATCAATAAATGTGGTTTTATTATTTTCATGATGTATCACTTGAAAAAATTTTCTTCGCATTATTTTTATGAACGCCTCCCAGCATTACATTGTCCTATTCAGATAATAAAAATAATACAATTTTACTCGCAATCTAGCAGTCTTGCCTAAGGAGTCAGTATGAAAATTCTAACCGCCTTTTAAGCCTGGCCAT